>CM022759.1:27551286-27561286 GCA_012411365.1 Ameiurus melas
CCTTGAAGAGTGTACATAGTTAGTACAGTTAGCTTGCTTTGCTAATCTGCTAACGAAGCCTAGTACATAAGAAGTATGTACTGGGCAGTGGTGATCAGTGATTAGTGGTTGCCTGGCAGTGGTGATCGGTGATTGGTGGTTGCTGGGCAGTGTTGATCGGTGATTGGTGGTTGCTGGGCAGTGGTGATCAGTGATTGGTGGTTGTGGGGCAGTGGTTATCAGTGATTGGTAGTTATTGGGCAGTGGTGATTGGTGGTTGCTGGGCAGTGGTGATCAGGTATTGGTGGTTGTGGGGCAGTGGTGATCAGTGATTGGTGGTTGAGGAGCAGTGGTGATCAGTGATTGGTGGATATGGGACAGTGGTGATCAGTGATTGGTAGTTACTGGGCAGTGGTGATTGGTGGTTGCTGGGCAGTGGTGATCAGTGATTGGTGGTTGAGGGGCAATGGTGATCAGTGATTGGTGTTTGCGGGGCAGTGGTGATCAGTGATTGGTGGATATGGGACAGTGGTGATCAGTGATTGATGGTTACTGGGCAGTGGTGATCAGTGATTGGTGGTTGTCGGGCTGTGGTGATTGGTGGTTGCTGGGCTGTGGTGATCAGTGATTGGTGGTTGCTGGGCTCGCGCTTGTTGGCAACTGGTCACGAACCTGCTCTCTCCCTGAACTCACACAAGCAGCAGCTGTTAGGGAAACTATTGCGCTGAGGCAAGCACAGAATGTAGTTAACATCTGCTCAGAAAGTCTGTCAGTTCGTAGCAATATACCTGCTTTCTGCTGAGCAACTCACTAAAAGTTCACAGCAAATGGAATAACGTCGCTAACAAAGGGCGATGTAAACACAACAACAGTTAAAGAACGACGTTTCGGATGAAGTCGTTTAAACTATTCAGATATACACAACTTCTACCGACCTGCTCTATTACCCCAGATCTACTCAATCAAACAGCCAACTGATCAATCTGCTACCTCCATGATTTTAATAAAAAAAAATCTCATCACTGCTTTCCCTCCAGGATGTCGCCCTGGAAGCCCGGGAAAGTGTGCCACCTCCACTCGAGCCTAACACACACTTCTCAATATTTATATAATGTCGCTCCATTATTCTGTTTGAAAGAGATCGCGTATTATCCCTGGCATGTCTATGAAATTATTAAGATGCGCGCGCGGGTGTGTGTGCGCGTATGTGTATGTGTGCGTGTGTGTGTGTGTACGCGCGCGCGCGCGCGTGTCCTCTTTCCTCGGCTCTGTGTGCGAATAAAACCCTCCGGCGTTAAGTTTGAACGCGCTTTATTTCCTCCGTGGATACATTTATAATCTACATTTTGCTCAGAGTCTCTCTCTCTCTCTCTCTCTCTCTCTCTCTCTCTCTCTCTCTCTCTCTCTCTCTCTCTCTCTCTCTGTGTTCTTCTTCTTCTCCTTCTTCTTCTTTTTTCTTTTGCAATACTGGGACACAGATGCAAGGATGTTAAATGAATAGCCTGAGGGTTATAAAGTTTATCATGACCTAAATGATCTGTTTGTGCACTGTAACTCATAGAGAGCTCATCCGTTTATTAATTCTCTCTCTCTCTCTCTCTCTCTCTCTCTCTCTCTCACTCACACACACACACACACACACGCGCGCGCGTAGGAACGCACGCAGCCCAAGGTCCTATGTATATAGATAGATGGATAGATGGGTAGATAGATAGATAGATGGATGGATGGATGGATAGATAGATACATCCCCTACTGCAGTAACACATGTGTGATGTGTGAGCTGCACTATGCCTTTTAAGCAGTTTGAGTTCTCTCTCTCTCTCTCATAATACACACACACACACACACACACACACACACACACACACACACACACACACACACACAAACCCCAAACCGATTGCAATCTGAACTAATCAAATAAAATCAAAAGCCTCAATGACGAAAGTTTTTCCATCGTGCCATCCATTCTGAACCCATTAATAACGTGAGCTACACACACACACACACACACACACACACACACGCGCGCAGGCGTTACAATAGACAGACGCTAAAAATGCGCGAACAATACCGCCTCATGACATGCGTCTGTTCCCTCGATTTAACAGAGATTTAAACCCGATTAAGGGCTTCCTGATGAACTAAGAATGCAGGTTAAAGCTGATAAAGCTCTCTGCTGAAGGGTGCGAGGTCTCACTCCAGTACCAGAACTGGGGAAAACACTGCTGTAAGTGTGGTGGTACTGGTTTGACGCAGCGCGTCCTGGGAAATAAGACAAAAAAAACAAACAAAAAAATAAAACCCCTAGCCGTTTCAACCATGATACAATGTGACACCTTAGAGTACTGCAGAGGAAATCAAAGCATGTAATTAAAAAAAAAAAAAAACCCCAAAAGAATCCCCAAAGCTCTTACCTGTTCCTAAAAGGATAAGAGCGATGCAAAACTGCAGCATCTTGCTCCAATCTTCTCGCTCTCGTTAAAAAGCTGCGCGCTCTCGACGCACCGGTCCGGATGGCCAGTTCTTCCTTCAGCACCTCTCCAAAGCAGGACAGATCAAAACAAATCAAAACAAAACAAACAAACAAAGAGGACTTTACTCAAAATCGACAGTCTCGGACAACGTCCTCAGTGTCTCTGCTGTGGTCCGAGAGTGTTCACAGAATTCCGTGATGGTTCAGGGTTCCGTGATGGTTCAGGGCTTCCGTGATGGTTCAGGCTTCCGTGTCCCTCCCGAGTTGCGAACTTTGTTCCCGGACGCTTTGTCTCGATTTCGCATCAGTCTACAATCTCTCCGGTTATCGAGACTTCAGTCCTTTACTCCGACTCGGCTCGGATCATCTCCGCACTGGGTTGTCCGCTCAGGACTGCTGGAGTAGGAGCGTGCGTGCGTGCGTGCGTGTGTGTGTGTGTGTGTGTGTGTGTGTGTGTGTGTGCTGCTGGGCTGTGCCGATGCTGAATGAAGCTCTGATTTCCTCCGCAGCTGAACGCGTTTCAGCACCAGCCTTTGCTGAAAGCACCACTCGTATCCACACCCCCTCCGTTCCACCCCCTTCTGCGCGAGATCACACTCCCCACACTCCTCACACCCCTCTGCGCTCTCACACTCCCATACGAGCTCCCAGACACCTCTGTTTGCTCTGGACTCCTCTCTTAAACAGCTCTGAGATGTTGCACTCCTCACACAGCCGTACACGTCCTTTCACTCCAGCGCGCGCGCACTTTCACACTCCGTCAAGTGTTCTGTTCCATGCACCGTCATCTTTTTTTTCTTTCTTCCTGTGCTTTCTTCCACTCCTCTCTGCGCTATATTATATAGAGAGCTCTAAGAGCTTTTTAGTCTCGTTTTGTGCACTCTTTAGACAGCTGTAACACTCCTCTCTATTCACTCATTCACTTTAGTACACACTTTGGACACCCTCAGAAAATCCTCTCTGCATGTTTGAGACCATATAAGCTTTCATAGTTCTCTACGAGCTCTCAGAGAACACCCACGTGTTGCTTTTTATCCTCCTTCATGCACCCTTTAGAGCCCTCACGTTTGTCTCGGCACTTTGGTCTCTCCATCTCGTCTCCTTGCACTTCAGATTTCTCTATGAATTCTTTTCGCACTCTGTAGACAGCTCTATATCCTCTTACACTCCTCAGCATGCTCCCTACTCGTTTTAGTCTCCACTACGTCTGTGCTCTCACACAGGGTACATCTGTCTTCTCCTATACACCCTTTAGTCTATGCACTATAAGACTCGGTACACTCTTGTAGCTGATTTTATACTACTCTGTGCTCTCAGAGTCCACTTTTTGTATCATCTATACTATGAATCTGTCATAGGGCATCTGTTGGGTTTGGTTCTGTCCTTTCTGTCGGTTCAGGCATAAGTAAAGAGAGATGGCGTTTCTCGTTTGGGAACTAGAACACCCACTCATGCACACTCCACTGGGCTACAGCCCCTAAGGACCGGCGATTAGTTTAAGAAGAAGAAAAGAAAATGGAGGTGGGGCGAGGCCTTAGACGCTTATGTGCTAGAACAGTAGGGGGTGCTTGGTTAAACACCAAAGTCCCCAGTGCTGAATTAACACCTCCAGGGTTCTTTTAATTCCAGCTGAACACAAAGGAATACTGTAAAGTGTTAATTTAACACCGGGGATTCTGAAGTCAGTGCAAAGTCTGTGGAAAAAATCGACACGGAGAAGAATTAAGTAAAGAAAAACGATCTCATTTAAATGAAACAGTCCTGACTTATCTGTAGAATGTATCCAAACATAGCCAGCATGCCATCTGTGTGTTTTAAAGTTATACAATTATCCATCCATCCACCCATCTTCTTCACGGGACCTGGAGCCTATCCCAGGGAGCATCGGGCACAAGGCGGTGTACACAGTGGACAAGGTGCCAATAGTTATACAATTATCCATCCATCCATCCATTTTTCCATCCATCTTCTACCAGTTACTCCTTCTTCAGGGTCACGGGGAACCTGGAGCCTCTCCCAGGAATCATCAGGCACAAGGCGGGGTACACCCTGGAAACGGTGCCAATAGTTATACAATTATAAAACAGCTTCAGAGTCAGACGTATAGATCTATCTATCTATCTATCTATCTATCTATCTATCTATCTATCTATCTATCTATCTATCTATCTATCTATCTGTCTGTCTGTCTGTCTGTCTGTCTGTCTGTCTGTCTGTCTGTCTGTCTGTCTGTTTGTTTTGTCTGTCTGTTTGTCTATCTGTCTGTCTGTCTGTCTGTCTGTCTGTCTGTCTGTCTATCTATCTGTCTGTCTGTCTGTCTGTCTGTCTGTCTGTCTGTCTGTCTGTCTGTCTGTCTGTCTGTCTATCTATCTATCTATCTATCTATCTATCTATCTATCTATCTATCTATCTATCTATCTATCTATCTATCTATCTATCTATCTATCTATCCCTCCATCTGTCAAACTTCTTCATTTGATTCGTTTCATAAACCAAAGTACATTCAACTCTGTTCAATGTTTTGGAAATGAATTAGTAAATGTACATTATATTGAATTCCATTATACTTTGAAGATGTATATTTCTGTGAAGTCTTTGTTTTTTGCCTCCGGATCCTCCGGCTAATCACAGATCGATCGACTGTGATTCACTGACATGGAAAATGTACTTAAGTTGTACTTATCTCATGAGAAATCTGTTCGATTTCAAATGATTTAGTGTGTTGTGTGGTTAGATTTAGCTCAGGTTCGTACAAATTGTATCATGTGAATTGTTTTTAAATCCACACATTAAGCATTCCATAAATAAGTACCTTTAATCGGATTATTCATATTCTCAAAGGCATCCTCCCCTGATTACAAATACATGGCTTTTGAAATCAGATTATGTAATCCATACAGCATGTAGTCCATTACTACCCAACCTAGCTCATTTCTGATATCCACTAGGTGATGTAATTTATCAAGCACACCACCATGTACCAAAAAAATTAAACGCCTTTCATTAACTGTGTGGTCCTGATCTGTGATGTCCCTTTTATCTGCTCTGTCTATTGTTGATTGCAATCAACAGTGTGATAGAAGATCAATGAAGTTCACCCAGGTGTGAATCACATCAGCGCTGTGGCAGGTGGCTGGATATTAAAACAGAGGATGAAGCGTTTAGGACAAGCTCTGAATCCCAAATGGCTCATGACTCTCTATATTACATAGGGTAGGAAATAATGGCTTGTACACCAAATGAAGTGCACTATATGCCCAGTAGGGGGCTATTTGGGCTTGAGCCAAGTGCTTGTCAAATTGTGTGCTTGCAGCAACCTGCCAATCTTAGATATTGTTGGTCTCTATAGAGTAAAGTGGTAAGTCATTTTGGCCAAGATTATTTCTCCTCCATCACTGTGGTTGGAAATTTATTATTGATGGCACTCTAGTTGTTCAGCATGGTGTTGTTTGAGCATGATGGTGAATCAGAAATTATGGGAAGGAGGCTAGTAGGGCAAGGCTACTATAAGTCAATACTGAAGGCAGGTGGTTTCCTGCTTCCAAAGCAATCTGAAGAGAGGTGGAGAGGGATATGACCAGCACTGGAGAAAGAGAGGAGTAGGGAAAGGTCATAAGAGATGGGCAGAGGTATCAACAACTATGGTTTATCTATAGAATTGACTATTTTAACCCTTTTTGCTACAATGATATTGAAGGCGTATGAAAGCTATGCATTTCTGCTTTTTAAGCTAAAGTAGCAGTCAAATTCACTCAGCAAAACAACAACAAAACAATAACAACAACATAAAAAAACAATTTACTAAAAAGAAAAAAGATGTTGAACTTGAAAGTAAAAGACACACTTTTACTTCTGGTAGTGGTTACGTTTACTTCATGCCAACTTTATCTAGATGATCTTTGTCCTGTGAATTCGGTCTTATCAGCCACACGAAACAAAGTGGGTGGGACTGTGGTCTCTTTGGTTGGTAAGAAAAAAGATCAAAATAGAGGGGCTGCTTATTCTTAAGTAGCGTTCACACCAGACTTTGCTTTACTGTGTTTTTTTTTCTTTTCTTTTCACTGTTGCTTGGCTCACATTTAAAAAAAAACAAAAAACAACAACAACCCAAAAACGTCTCGTTCACCAACATACGCTTGGGTTTTTGTGTGTGTGTGTGTGTGTGTGTGTGTGTGTGGTAAAATTCAGTTTGTTTTTTGTGTTTTTCTCTGCCTGCTATGTTTTTCTTGTTAACATTGTTGGATGTGAAGATGTATTTTGGAGTAAAAGAGGAGGAGGGTGAGAAGAGGAGGAAAATGGGAGACCTGCTTTGCAAAAATAGAAAAACGGTGGATAATGCGATGAGAAAGAGAGAGGAGGAGGATGGGATGCCAGTAATGTAGAAAAACGAGAGAGATGATGCCTACACTGGAGGAAAAAGAAAATAAGACAATGGGGCATCTGTAGTGGAGGAGAAGTAGAGAATGGAGCATGGTAAGACACATGAGAGGAGGAAAAGAGGATGGGGAAGACAGGAGAGAAAGAGTTTGAGAATACACCTGTATGAGTAGAAGATTAGAAGGAAGCTGGGAGAAGAGGATGATGGTGGACTTGTACTGGAAGAGACAAGAGAGGACAGGATGATGAGATAAATGGATATAGACTGCATAATGGAAAGGGAGGATGAAATGCTATAAGTGATGGGGCTCCTACTGTTTTATAGAAGAAGAGAAAAGGATTATAAGAAACCTGCAGTATATTAGAAGAAGAAGAGATGGAGATGATATAGGACAGCTGTTACTGGAAATTCACTGGTAGATTGTTCCAGGCTTCTTGGAGAATGTGATAAAGTTCTTCTACAAGTAAAATCCCAGAAATGTGATCTATTGCATAACAAAATACAAAAAGGTGGCTATGGACCATCCTGGGAGCACTGCGAGCTAGGCAAGAATCCACCCTGGATGGAATACTAGTCCATCTCAGGACACCACACACGTGCACACACACACACACACACACACACACACACACACACATATATATATATATATTATACATATATATATATATATATATATATATATATATATATATATATATATATATATATATATATATATATATATATATATATATATATATATGTATATATATATATATATATATATATATATATATATATATATATATATATATATATATATATTTATTACATACAATACTTACAACAACTGGTAATTTAGCATAACCAATCCACCTACTGGTATGTTTGTGGGTAATGGGAATATCAGCAATACCTGGAGGAAACCCACACAGACACTAGAAGAATACGTTCAGAAATTCCACATAGACAGTAATCCAAGCTCAAGATCAAACCATGGTTCTTGGAGTGATGGAGCAGCAATTCTACCCACTGCAACACCATGCTGCTATATAGAATAAAATGTAGGCTGCATAAGACATTTGCACAACTTGTGCATTGGGGAAACGGAAAGGGGAGGAAAATGAAGATGGTAGAGATCGTCATTGGAGAAAGAGAAGAGAAGAGTAGAGGATGAAGGGCCACCCACATTGTGGAAACATGAGCGACAGGAGAAGAAGGTGACTGGGATCCATATTGTAAGAAGAGAACAGGATGATTGGAGATCTATATTGGAGAAAGAGGAGAGGAAAATGAGAAGAAGTAGGTGATGAGAGATCTATACTTAGAAAAAAAAGAGAAGAATAGATGAAGGATATGGTTCATGCAGTGTAAAATGATCTACAAATTTCTGAGCTTCACACTAACCCTCTCGATAAATATGGGCCGAATGTGTATTGGAAGAGCAAACTCAAACATGGTTCTTAATTGATTGTATAGATTGAGTGGGCAGGTTATTAGTTACCCGATACCGAATAAATCATTAACCCAATGTAGGGACTTACTTACTTGGATAACGTGATGGTAAACATTGGAATAAATGTAAAATGTAATGAAAAATCCATCCTCCGAAATCGGAACGTTTGCCAAAAACAAAACAAACAGAAAACTTTCTTTGGCTATTAATCTGCACAGTGAATAATAAAATCTGGAAAACAAGATGCAAAACCATTACACAACAATCCCATATCTCTGCTGAGGTTGTGTTTAAACAGATTATCAGAGAACGAAGACGACAAAGGACAAAAAGTAAACACTCGTGGGACATTTTAAACAAAATGTACATATTCATGTGTCCTTTGAAAGGTCAACAATGCACATGTTAAAGCTGTGATACTTGTGATTATTGATGATTTGGATGTAATGAATATTTGAAATAAGTAACATGAGTTATTAGTGATGACGGATACCTTTTAACGCTTAAGTGATTAGTTCCTGGCTATAAATGAGTCAGACGTATTCGTGTGTGATTATGTTTTGCTTTGTAGTGGAGCTTCGTGTTATCACTTTTTGACAAGCACCACTGATTCTGAACAGATGAGACATCGGTTTACGTAAATGCATGTGCCTGGCTGCGACAGAGGATCTCTTACAGATATTGGGATGGTTCAGGTTGGGGTCACCGAACTACGTCTGGTTATTGCAGTAGTCTAGTGCTGCAGTGTTTTTTGAATGCTTGAAATACACGAAACGGCCGAAAGTTTGCGGACACCCAACCTTGCTTTGCGTACAGGGGCATTGTCATGCTGGATCATGTTTGATTCCAGTGAAGGAAAATCTTAACGCTATTGCTAACACATTCTATACGAGCGTGGGGTTCCAACTATGTTGCAACAGTTTGGAGACGGATTATATGTGGGGTATATATAAAATGGGCGTGCTGTATGTAATGGGTATCATTTTTTGCCATATACTGTACTTTGCTGGTCTGCAATCTGCCATTTTGATGACTGATATCCAAGAAAATGACATCCCTGGCTGATTCAAATGGGAAATTACATTACATTGTTTTTTTATATTAAATTTAGTGGTAAAATGTCTTTAACCTCTTTCCTTAGTTCGATGAATATTTGTTGTTTAAATGACATCATTTCCTTGAGTTGGTTTCTAGTTGAATTTTGATACTTTAATACTGGCAAGTTTAGGAAAAAAAACAAACAAAAAAAAACAGCTTAATTTTTACAGAGTGCACAACATCTAAAATGTCTCTCTCACCAAGTCTTTTAAAAGCATAAATTATTCAACAAAAAAATAAAAAAATAAAGGCAAGTTTTTGTTTTTAGGTTTATTAATAATAGATACGGTTTGATATTTACTAAACTGTTCTGTGAGCGAAGAAGCCGACAGTATGGATGTCACTTCCAAGGTAATTGTAAGAAAAGTAATACATTAAGCATGAGGCGAAGTGCTATGGAAATGTGGCTCCCCAGGAAATGAGAATATTTTAACAAAATATTATCTCAGTCTCCATTTGACCCCAGGGTCAATTAGAAAAGAAACGTCAACATCGGCGAATGTGCTGGTCCGAAATTAAAACAGGAGCTTCCTCTCCTGTGTAATTTGCAAGGCTGATGCAAAGTTAAAGTGAAGCCTGTGTGTTTTCTCCAGATTGCTGCTAATTGCACAGGACAATGAGGAATTGA
>CM022759.1:27563786-27678786 GCA_012411365.1 Ameiurus melas
TGCTCTTGAAGGTATTTTGGAAGGTCGGACACTTCTGGGAAGGTTCACTACTGTGCCGAGTTTTTCCATTTGGAGATAATGGTACTTTGGAGCCTTTGAAATATCTTTGTAACCCTTCCCAGACCGATGTATTTCAATCACCTTCTTCCTCATCATTTCTGGAATTTCTTACAATTTCAGCATAGTTTGTTACTGGGTAAGACCTTTTAACCAACTTCATGCTGTTGAAAAAGTTCTATTTAAGTGTTGATTTGATTGAACAAGGTTTGCATTAATCAAGCCAGCTGAGCCCCATTATGAATGTAGTTTCATAAATTTGGAGAATTAGTAACTACGGGGGTAAATACTTTATATTATCACACAGGCCCAGAATTGGATAACTTTTTTACTTCAACAAACAACGTTATCATTTAAAAAATCTGTAATGGGATATTCAACAAACGCATATGAGCGCTATGGTTATGGTCAGGTGTCCATAAACCTTTGAGGATATAGTCTATATAAAGCATGGTTGCCGAGAAGTCAAGTGTATTACCCTGCTGTTTGTCAATGTACTGATTATAAAGTCTCCATTACATTTACGGAAATGGAGTAGCTTGGGGATGTACCGTGTTAATAAATGGCCTACAGTTCCAGAGCTGTCCTCTGTATCATTGTGATACAGAGGACAGCAGTTCTGTAATGTCTTTTTATTGAAGGAGTATGTCATTGCAGTGGCAAAATACACCAGTGTGCTATAATTTCTTGATAATACTTCTGCACATTGGAGCCATCCAGCAAAACTGAAAGGCTATATTTTATTTCCACTGAAAGCTACAATGGTCACTGGTGTACTTTTATTGTAAATATTTTATTTTATAGACATCTAAGGGGCAATATGGGAAGAAGTGGTTTAAAACGACATTTCTTTATGCTAGCTTTTAAAGAAATTATTATTCTTATTCCTCTGCATCTGTGTTTCTTCTCCGTCCAACTGCTTACATCTTCTTCTTTTTCTCTCTCTCTCCAGCTTCTTCTCTAACTCCTATGATACCTGAGGGAATTATAAAGTAGTGTTTCTGTGCCGTAGCTGCTTGGAGTTGGAACTAAATAATAAAAATGTAGAGTTGCTGGACTCCCTGAGGACCAGCTTTGGGAATCCTGGACCTGCTCGATGCACATGACATTCTACAGATTGTTGGAAAATACCGAATGAGTGATGATTCAGCATTCAAATAAGTTGGAGAGATCATCGTGAAAATTTGACAGGGAAAGTTTGTCAGGCTTTTGCAAATGTCAGAATGAATTATTAATCGGAGTTAGTATTTGCATATTGTTATGATTTTATTTTAAGAGACTCACTCTGTCCATTTCGAGTACGGGCACGACAGTGCTTTTTCCTCGTATGAATCCTGACTTTATGTGGATTCAGATCAGCTGTTAGTCCTGGTTTAGAGTCATCTCGAAGACACAGCAGGTCTCTCTGCCGAGCACAGTCTGTCCTGCACTAATCCCACAGAGAGATCTCCCAGATGGGCTGCCAGATTTAGATCAGCCACTCAGACACACTCACCAGCATCAGCAGACCTCAGAACCGCACAGATCTCAACCGAATTATATCGATTGCTCCGACTAAAGTTATATCCAAGGGGTGACATATTGTCACTGTCACCAGATGACAGGTTTGAACTGATTTGGTAGATAATGCATCGTTTTCATGGCGCTGCCTGAACAGTTCAGTGATCTCATAGCACTTATGTAGCACTGTGATGTTCTTTTCCTAAGGTGCCTGTAATTTAACGAGAGGATGTGAATGTTTCAGGGGAAAACAAGACATTTTAAAGTAAGTCTTTATTTAAAAAAATAAATAAATAAAAGCAAGCATGCCTTAGATATTACGCTGAGATGCAAAAGAAACCAAATGTCATATTCACTTCATTCTAACATGTCTAATTTCTTTTAACAAGACCTGAAAGGTACATTTTTATTTCTAAATACAGATGAAGTCATAGTTCGTAATGTGCATTGGGATCAATGGGACGCTGTGCATTTATGCTGAATTCTCTTCAGCAGTGAACCATCTGCATCAGGTTTAGTATATTTGATTAAACTATATTATATCTTCTAAGAAAACAATTTTACATCAGATACATTATAGCGTGGACATCCTACACTACCAATACATTAGCTTTGGCAAGTATCATTCATTTATTCTGCTGGAGTTACAATGGAACCAATCCTGAGAACAACAGGATCAAGGTGGGAATATGGGACCATCCATCAAAAGCCACCATGCATACACACATCCACAATGAGGGGTAATTTACTGTCACCAATGCACCAGTATGTTTTTGGTAAGTGGGAGGAAATCCGAAAACCCAGTGCAAGAACAAACCCACACAGAAACATGCAGAGAAATATCACACAGAGAGTAGCTCAAGTTCAGGAGCCCTGGAGCATACAGCTCTGTTATGATAAAATATTGTTTAGTTTTTTTCTCTATGTAATGTAATTTGGGGACGCCTACTAGCCTATTAGGGAGGTAAGTAATGTTACTAGGGAATTCCAAAAAGACAGTTATTCTGTTTGTGAGTGAGTACATTTTTCGGCACTTAATTCTCTATGTGGACAAATGAAAGTTGAAAGGAAATAGTGTCAAATATACTTTTGCAATACCACACAAACAAGAGTGCTGTTATTTGGCAATCACAGCCATGTCAATATTCAGTTCTACAGCACGACTCCGAGCACAGTATTGCACATTTTATACACAACAAATTAATATAGAGTAAATGACATTTCAGATACAATGTGGCTATATACAATATTTTGTATATTTTTGCTCCATTAATGGAAATTGATCCCGAGCAAGCCACACTCACTGACAGACCATCAGCTAGCTGGGTTGTTTGCTTCTCCTTGGGCCCATATTGATTAGTATGTTCCTGTTATAGGTGCATCCAGTGAAAATGGCTTCCCTTCTTCCTTTTTATCTTCATCTGATGAGCTTTGATATTTAAAGTCAAAAGTTATACTCGTGAATCATTAGCCGTGTCCTCGGATGATATCATACCATAGTAACCTGCTACCATAGTAACTTTTTTCAATGTAACTAACTATTACTTGACAAATTAGACAATATAACAAACGTTAGTTCCTGTATACAAAAGCACACATGAATACATCACATAACCTCCACAAACTCTAATGCCTACGACTGCTGTTTAGTGACTTATCCAACTTAGACCCCCCCCCCATTGATTTAGTAAGAAAGCACTCAGTTATCGCCGTTCTATTAAATCGCTACACATTTATAATGATAGTAAAAATAATTGCCTTTCCGTTTACTTTGAAGTGCTGGTGTAACACCTGTTCATTCAGCAACCTGTCCTGTTGAGAGTGGCTTACATCAGGCGTTACTCGGGATAACAGCAGATTGTTTGCTCAAGTAATTAAAGCTGCTGTGGGCCAAAACAGCAGGGAACCACAGCTGGGAATTCCCTGGCCATCGCATGGCTACTTAATTATCCAGACAAAGCTGAACCAAAAATTGCGATGCTCCACCTCAGGGGATGTCCAATTTTAGAACACATATGAATGTAGTTTTAATGCTATAACATTCAACTCAGTGTGACAGGGACAGGATACCTCATTCAGCCATGCTATCTGATTCTTTAATGGGTATAGGTAAATGTGTGTGTGTGTGTGTGTGTGTGTGTGGTCACTAATCCCTAACTAGAATTTTAGTGTGTTGATTTGCTTACATTTGTTGATGAAGTGGTCATCAACACAAGTTCTCATTCTTTGAGACACTGTTATAAGTAAATGATGTTATGTATTGTGCTACATTATAGCCATTGAGCTCCAGGGTTCTGGGGCTTGATCCATCATGTCAATGTCTAGCTTCATCTCACCTCCCAAAACCTTCTAAATGTCACTATGTAGACTTATTTACTCATTCAGTCATCTTCAGTAAGTGAGTTATTTTGGTCATGGTCATAGCGGATCTGAAGTCTATCACGTGATCACTGTGCGTGATGCAAATCCATCACAGCGCATATATTCACACACTCATTCAAGGCTAGGGGCAATTTTGAGTTGCCAATCCACCTTCTGGTATATTTTTGGGAGGTGAGAGGAAACCAGAGAATCCTGAGGAAACTTAAACGTTGTACTGATAGTAACCCAAGCTCAGGATTGAACCATGGACCCTGAAGCTGTGTGCTGACATATCACCACCTTTAGATCATCATGTCATGTCACCACCTTTAGACCATCATGTCATCTGTGCTTATGTATATCCAGAACAGGCTCTAGATACATCTTGGGTAATCAGTTATGTACAACAAAGTTGTAGGAAAAAGAATTTCCATCCATCCATCCATCCATCCATATTCTACCGCTGACTCCTTTTCAGGGTCACTGGGAACCTGGAGCCTATTACAGGGAGCATTGGGCACAAGGCGGGGTACACCCTGGACAGGGTGCCAGTCCATTGCAGAGCACAATCACATACACATTCACACACTACGGACACTTCAGACACGCCAATCAGCCTACCATGCATGTCTTTGGACTGGGGGAGGAAACCCCTGCAGCACAGGGAGAACATGCAAACTCCACACACACAAAGCCCCGGTGGGATTCAAACCACGGACCCTGGAGGTTAGAGTGCTAACCACTAAGCCACTGTGCGCCCCGGAACAAGAATTTCAAATAATTAAATGCTGGTTAATGATTGCTTTCAAATTGGCTTCCAAAGCCCTTGGAAATTTAGAAAAGAAATGGAGACAAGGTAGTTCAGAAAAGCCACTCTCTGAAAGGTAGGGGGTAGCTTCAACTCTGCTCCTGTCACGAGATTATCCAGGTTGTCCAAGAAGGAGTGTTGTATCCTTGCTCCAAGTAGCATATATATTAGTTTAACTAAAACAAACAATATACACAGTATACAGTATATTTTAAGCCATAAAGTTTCCTGTCAGCTGGCATTGGTGCTGTAGCATTGCTTCAGGGCCTCTGGTCCTGTGACTAGCTTTGAATTACTGTGCTAATGTGTGTGTGTGAGATAAACTGGAATCCCATTCACGATGTATTCCTGCCTCCTGCCCAATGTTCCTGTAATATTCGTTGGACCCGGATAAATCTTGTTACTGAAGATGAAGGATGAATGAATGAAGCTCATTGTAAATTGGTTGGAGTCATTTTATTTTGCAACACAATGGAAGTGTTTTTTTTTATGGATTCAGTATCTAGGGACTGTAGAGTACCTTGTAGCTCAAATCTAAAAGTACACAACACTGCTCAAGTGGTGTGATTCTATACTACTTTTCCTCAGACAAGGTCAAACCAAAAAAGTTGTCTCTGTCAAAACTTGCTGCTGTTTTGCTGGCACCCAAAACCTCAAAACAACAAAACCTGTACTTTTACCTGTTACTGTGTCCTGTTTATTGCCCTGTTGGACAGTCAGCCTACAAATAGCTAAGATCATCCTACTCTTTGGATAAAAACAACTCTTCCAGGCTTTCAGAAGTTCATTCTCAAAAACCTTTCTGAGAAAACTTGCACCAGCCTTCAGGAGAATGAGTCTAAAGGAAAAGCACTCTATTGTTTGCATCCCCAAGGCCTGCTGTGTCCACCTAGCTGCCAATGATAGCCTCGTTGTTTTTAATGCTAGTACTCTTGTTATTTTTTGGCATGGTTTCAGGGGTTTTGCCCCCGGCATCATAATTGAAGGGAGGCAGACAGACAGCGGCAGCCGCCCACTTGCACAGCTCTTGCTAATGTTAGCATTAGCATCAGGGCTAGCTGACAGTCATGAGAATGGGCTGTGACTGGCTGCTTGTTTCGTGCCACGATCCCTCAGCACTCACCTGCTCTGGAAAAAAAAATCATCCAGCTTGAGGGCTATAAATAATGAATGACTTGTCTGCTGTCATTTTACATCTTGCATCAAGTCCTGGCTTGGGCATTATTAGGACCTTCTCTTTCTCCTTCAATCTGTCTCGCACTCTTACACCTTTGTCTCGGTTCTGCTCAGATTCATCACACACCTTTCCTCCAGTTCAGATGTCAGTTCTCCTTATTGGATTTTCTGTCCGTGACAGCAAAGTAAGACAACATTGCTTTATTTCTCTTTCTTTATCTTGTTTTCATGGTTTTGTTTTGGTTCACTAAGTTCTTTGCGCTTGTTTGTTAAGCGCTATGATGTGTGTAGCAGCTCAGGTCCTGCATTTGATTCCTTGTGCATGATTGCTGGAGGGCCTGTTCCTCATACGTTGACCCTGTCATAGTGATGCACTCATCTGGACATGATCTTTGAGTGTTGCGTCTACAGAAAAGCCTGCTTGTTAAACACTGAGTGAAGTCTGGTGAAATTCCGCCTGAGGGTGAAGAGACAGAGCCCAGGCACACCCTTTCAACAGAAGATATCATGGATTATTCACATTTGCAGCTGCGCTGGTGAGAAAAATTGATGAAGAACAGCTGGCCAGAGCAGGATGTGTGTGTGTGTGTGTGTGTGTGGAGGGAGGTATCTGGGATGGCAATGCTACTCCACCTTTAGCACGTCAGGAGAGAAGCTCAGCTACCATGAGCCCCTGCTGTTCACACGGAGCTAAATAAATTACTGCAGCAAGGACCAAAACCAAGAAGCACTCCTAACTTTCACAGGCTGAAGTATCGGCCTGCAGGGCAAGAGCGACTGCAGAGATGGGAGTTTGGGCAGTATTGATGGCTTGGACAGAACCTCAGTGCTCTTTAATCAGAAATTCTTTCAGAGGCTAAGTAGGACTAGTTGGAAAACCTAGAGCCACACTCACTCTGACTTCAGTTTGAACCAGCCTCAGAGTCCCATCACTCAAATTTGAGGACATTTGGTTAATACTTAGCAACTAATGATTAATATCTGTATTTTTCTAAACAATATTCATTGAAACAGATATGCAAATTATTTTAAAATCCTTGATAACATTAAAGCCACTGACAGGTGTAGCGAATAACATTGATTATCTCATTACAGTGGCACCTGTCAAGCGGTGGGATATATTAGGCAGCAAGTGAGGCTCGAATATGGCAGGTCTTGTGGTGTGTTCCCGGTATGCAATGGTAAGTACTTACCAAAAGTGGTCCATGGAAGGACAATTGGAACCAATGACAAGTTCATGGACACCCAAGGCTCATTGATGCATGTGGGGAGTGAAAGCTAGCCCGTCTGGTCCGATCCCACAGAAGAGCTACTGTAGCACAAATTGCTGAAAAAGTTCATCCTCGCTATGATAAAAAGTTGTCAGAACACACAAAGCCTGCGTGACCTCAGACTGCTCAGAGTGCCCATGCTGAGTGCCACCACAGGAAGCACCTACAAGGAGCTTGTGAGCATTAGAGCTGGAACTTGGAGCAATGGAAGAAGGTGGCCTGGTTTAAAAAAAACAACAACTTTTTTCTTTTATACATTCTTTTAAAACTGGATAATGTGATCAGTCTCTAGTCTATAATCCAGTCTTTTGAAATGGGTGCCAGTGGGAAATTTGAAACAGTTTGGCACTTATTCCAACAAAAAAAAAATTGGTTCTCAGCAAGAAAAATCAGTCGAAACCCCTATATCTGATTATAGTTTAGATATACTGTATATGGCGGTTCTTAAACTGGTTTCCTGAAACCGGTTGGAACTGATTTCAGCAATGTCTGTGAAAAAGCAGTATTAGTATATATGCAAAGATGAACCAGAGAGAGGAGATGGGAGCCGGTGGTGAAGGAGCTGGTGTGAGAGGGAGGGCTGTTTTTAAATTAAGGTCTTGTGATGCCGCATTTAATTTTTCATCAGTCTACTAAATTAAAAATGTGAACGGTCATTACTTATTTGTCAAGCTGTCTCAGCGCAAAAGGTAGACGTGACAGAAAGGTTTACGTAAGGCTCAGAGAACTAGTGGCTGAGAACCAGCTACGGATCAGAGTAATGAGAGAAATAGAAAGAAAACTAGATGAAGAGAGAAGAGGAGAAGGAAGTAGAATTGAAAATTCGAGCTTGTTCAACATGAATGCCCGTGTCTTCGCGTCCTGTGTTGTATGTGAGAGGGGTTTGTTTATTTTATATAGACCAGGGCTGGGGTTTGAAAAAAAAACAAAAAGCAAAGACCAAACGTGTAAAACTTAACCCCTTCTTTATCAAAACAAAACGAGAGGGATTTTTTTTTTTTTTTTTTGTTTTCGCATTCACCCCCACCGCCCCCATTATAAAAAAAAAAAAAAAAAAAAAATAAAAAAAAAGGGGCATACAATAAAAAAAAAAAAAAAAAAAAAACGCAAAAAAAAAACCCACTCTTAAAAAAAAAAAAAAAAATTTTTTAAAAAAAATTATCTGAAAATCTGGAAAACGTCATACAGATTACACCTCTGCAATAGTCAGATGGTGTTCACTCATCTTCCATAACAGCTGCTCTTACGTCTTACGTCTTTCCTGCTGTAAGGCAAATAACAGGTTTATATCCACGCACATGTTCTAATACATTATCGTTTCTATAGTAACGGTTCATTCATAGAGACTTGTTTAGTGGACACTCTACTTAACTCAGTACGTATATAAAATAACTCCGAGAATTCTGTAAGGAGATGTTTAAGAGGAATAAAACACTTCTGGGGTGTGCTCTTATTGGAAAATAATCAACCTATGGGTGGTAAGAGTAGCTCTGTATCGCTTTGGGCTACAGCACACCAACTCGTCGTTGATTACTTTCCTATAATAGCACTCCCTCCCCTGTTCAATTCCATTTCAATTCCTTCGACGTGCAAACGAAAAAAATATACACAAAAATACTTGTTTTTAGAAAAAAATTATTTGTAATTCGTGTATACATTGTAGGTATGTACCCACATCGTGTTTATGTTGTTTTGTTTGATATTATTGGGTTTCACTCGTTTTATGCTGACTCATTTTGCGTGCAAGTTTGCTAACTATTTATTGTGGTATAGCAGGCTTCCGTGTTCTGTAGTGTTTAAAAAAAGTCACTTTTTAGCTCTTTAGTCATGATTACTCTGACAGTACTGGTTGATGGGCGTTAAGATTTTAGGACGTAATATTAAAAAAAAAAATAAAAAAAATAAAAAAGCCTGAAAGTTTTGAGTCAATCTTAAAATTTTTATACATTATTGCGAACAGTGAAACTTCCTATGAGTGACATTTGAATTTCCAGAACCTAATTTTCCACACATAAGAAACATTGTTCCGAAGAGAAAAGAAGACACCAGGACAGTTGGCTTTTAAGTAATTAAAGATCCTCCTTATATAGAATAATGATGTTTATTAGTTATGCATGGTGCCCACATTTGGTTGGTTGTTATATATGAATAAATGATAAACAAGCCTTTCTCTAATAGAGGCATAAATCACATAAATGATGTTGATTTTGCTCTGAGGGTGTTTGCGCGTCTATTTTTGGATGTTTTGTAGCGGCTTGTTTTGCCTCCTCTTGCTTTTGGCCTCATGCTGGCTTGCTTTTCCTCTGGAGGTGGTGGCCGTCTGTTCAAGGGTCAGTAGAGGGCTGCAAAACACACACGCATACACACACATTCACACACACACACACACACACACACACGCACACACACGCACACACACAATGATCCCTTGCGACATCCCGTCGCACACTCCAACAGGTGATGTGCCAGACCTGAAAGCAATGGCAGAATGGACAGCAATTGATGGGCAACACACACACACACACACACACACACACACACACAACCTCTCAGAAGTGCCTGTCTCTACAGCTGACTGGTTAGTAATTCAGCTGCCAAATGAAGTGCTGCTTGGCAACACTTCCCCTCCGAAAAAGTGTGTTTTCTGTTTTTCATCACCTGTTCCAAAAGGTCATAGGGCATTTTACAACAGTACCATCTCTGAATTCCCTTCTTAACAGCTCATGCACACACACACACACACACACACACACACACACACACACACACACACACACACACACACACACACACACAAAACATCTACAGATGCTCCAGAGCATGCTAGATCCCTGGCGTCAGAGCCTGCAATTGTCTTGAATTCCTCTAAACACCCTCTTTCAAGATCTGGTTCTCTATTTAGAAAACATGTCAGTTCCAAAAGTTGTTGATTTTTTCCCCTTCAGTGCCCTCTTGAAGGGACCGGAAGCTGATTAAGCCTTCACAAATACAACCCAGCAGAATCCGGAGTGATCCTATGGATGAAACTCTAAACCAGCCTCGCTTTATTACTGTGCATCTGGAATGAATGGATGTCTAAACCGCTTACAGCAACCGCTTACAGGGCTGTGTTGGTTTTCAGAGTGAAGGATGTGCATCTGTTCCTGAGCTTGTTGGGAGGAAAGGGAGTGAGCTGACAGGATAAAGTTTCAGAAATGACATTCCAGGTTGCATTCATTCCAGAGGAAGAGGCTCCTCATCAGAAAGACCTCCGTCTCTGTTCCTTGACCTTGAAGGAGCAGGCCAGGGACCAGCCGCCTCGGGTTTTCACAGGAAGAGCATGGGTCAGGAAAGATAACCTGCATTGTTCATCATCTGACTAAAAAAGGAGAAGATGATTCATGTGATGTTTCACTTTCCTTCAGATGACTTTGTAGTCATTCCATTTATGACGTTCTTCCTCTAGTAAGCAAAGGTTAATTAACTTGAAAAAAAGAAGGAAACTTGACAGTACAGAAAAGAAAATCAGAACTATATTTGGTATCCATGTGAACTGGATATATCATATAGTATAGTATGATATGGATGGAATAGTATAGTGTAGTATAGTATGATATGGATGGTGTAGTATAGTATAGAATAGTGTAGTATAGTATGATATGGATGGTGTAGTATAGTATAGAATAGTGTAGTATAGTATGATATGGATGGTGTAGTATAGTATAGAATAGTGTAGTATAGTATGATATGGATGGTATAGTATAGTATAGAATAGTGTAGTATATTATAGTATAGAATAGTATATTATAGTATACAGTAGTATATAATAGTGTAATATAGTATGATATGGATGGTATAGTATAGTATAGAATAGTGTAGTATAGTATACAGTAGTATATAATTGTGTAGTATAGTATGATATGGATGGTGTAGTATTGTATAGAATTGTGTAGTATAGTATACAGTAGTATAGAATTGTGTAGTATAGTATGATATGGATGGAATAGTATAGTATAGAATAGTGTAGTATAGTATGATATGGATGGTATAGTATAGTATAGAATAGTGTAGTATATTATAGTATAGAATAGTGTAGTATATTATAGTACAGAATAGTGTAGTATAGTATGATATGGATGGAATAGTATAGTATCGAATAGTGTAGTATAGTATACAGTAGTATATAATTGTGTAGTATAGTATGATATGGATGGAATAGTATAGTATAGAATAGTGTAGTATATTATAGTATACAGTAGTATAGAATAGTGTAGTATAGTATGATATGGATGGTGTAGTATCGTATAGAATAGTGTAGTATAGTATACAGTGGTATAGAATAGTGTAGTATAGTATGATATGGATGGTGTAGTATAGTGTAGTATATTATAGTATAGAATAGTGTAGTATATTATACAGTAGTATAGAATAGTGTAGTATAGTATACAATAGTATAGAGTAGTGTAGTGTAGTATGATATGAATGGAGGAGTATAGTGTAGCAAATTATAGTATAGAATAGTGTAGTATAGTATACAGTAGTATAGAATAGTGTAGTGTAGTATGATATGGATGGTGTAGTATAGTATAGTGTAGTATAGTATAGCATATTATAGAATAGAATAATATAGTATGATATGGATGGTATAGTATGGTGTAGTATAGTATAGTATAGCATAGAATCGTCTATTATACTATGATATGGATAGTATAGTATAGTATAGAATAGTGTAGCAGAGTATGATATGGAATTGTATAGTATAGTGTAATATAGTACAGTATAGAATATATTAATATAGTATGGTATGTTATAGTATCATGAAATGTTTTAGCTTTTTATCAGAAATGATAAAAAGTGTAAAAAACTAGATGTAGTTCAAAGACACCTTTTTTTTTTTTTACATGAACCATCACAGCTTCTCTAACAGATACTTTGCAGCTTATCACATGCATGCATGTAAATTATTTATCTGAAGACTAAGTAAGACATTAAGTAAAGAAAGGACTCACACTTTCAGTCTTAAATAGAATTTAAAAAATAAATAATTTACATAGTGGCATGATGTAACTACAGAGCGTGTTAAAATGAATATATAAATAAATAAAAGCTGTTGAGGAAAACAGAATATTTAAAGACAAAATCAACAGATATGTATTTATTCTCCATTTGAGGTCCTGGTGTTCATCCAAATGTGTAACGTGAAGCACCAGTGAGAAACAAAATGTAACCACTTCAAACTGTTAGTATTTATAGCCATCAACTAATCACAACTAAGCATTAAATGTTAGCTGTTTTTGCGGTTCAGTCATGTTAGCTGTTTAGAAAGCCTTCACAAATATTAATTGAATACCCCTTGATGTATTCGGTAGTGCACAATCCTTCCAGAGAAACAGAACATTTTGGACAAAAGTCCGTTATTCGCTGTGTAAACAAAGTGCTTCTGAGGCTGTAGGAGGTGAAACCAGTCGCGTATTGATATTAATATAACTGGTTGCCATTAGTACAGCAGTGAACGTAAATATTCACTGAAACCTAGCCAACAGACCAGTGGTTTGCAAGTGAACTGATGCATGCTCTTGGCATCTATGATTTACTACAGTTATTACATTCAGAGGCCAAAGCTAAGAACTGCATTTCCTTCCTTTTTTTAATATGGGTTGCTGTGATTCTTAAAATCAACCTAAAAATAGTTGCACTCTTACTCTGTTTCATGGTGTGTTTCCTTCCAGGAAATCCAAGCTATGCCTTGTAACCCTTATTTGAAAAATACACACGCACTTGTATCACAGTAGTAAATGTTCTCATTGGTGTGAGGTGAGGTTTACTTACATTTATTATTACTTTCGTATTTTATTGTAGACAGACCCCAAGTCACATGCATGTTTATTATATGTGTATAACCCTATTTCATTGTTATGTGTCATTCATTGCTATGACACACACACACACACACACACACACACACAAGACACAATTTCCCCCTTACAATTTCACTATTCCAACATTGTGGTCTGTGTGGTGTGTGTGATCAGCCTGGAGCAGCCAGCCATCTTTGGTTTTGGCCCTTTCTCCACAGAGACATGCTCCATTTACAACCTCCACTTAATTACACTCCACGCTGCTGAGCTACGTTTCACTCTACCACTGCAACCGCTGTCAATAAAGAGGACACGCAGTGCACCGGCAGCCAGACACATTCATTTTTCTGTTTCACAAATCAGCGCACACTCCACAGTCAGAGAAGAGCTCGTTTCGGGAGCTCGATATTGGCATTCAGATTTCCGGATTTGGCTTGGGGCTCTCGTTCTGTTTCTGTGGCTCCAAGATGCTGCGGCATTTCTGAGCGATTAAGCCAAACCATGCACAGGTACTATACAAGACCAGCCTCGGAGGAGACCAGGTCATTCCACATAACGTGATGCATTAAGGAGTGTGTACAAATTAAGCGAGCTGAGTGAAGGATAAAATAAAGATCTGTGTGGGAAAAAAAAAAAAAGCTATGGCAGATCAGTGTTTGATAAACGATCATGTGAAAAATGTGCTGACGTGAATAAGTGAATGTTGACTGCTCGCTTTGGGAAACTCGATTGATGTCAGCAGCCGGTCCCCAGGGGCTTAAGCAGGGATGCAAAATTTATCAGCAAAGATTTGAGTGCATCAAAAAGACCTTGGCTTGCACTGTGACGTGATCTGGAAAGCAGTGAAAGTGGAAGCATATGTGGTTAAAAAGAGAAGCCTTTAAATTAGCAACGCTCATTTCTTTCACCATATCATGTTTCCCTTATTCGACAGTGAAACCAGTTGTGTCCAATCATGACTTTACATAAATCAACCGCTTTATGATCTAGTGCTTTGAGGAAAAAGTAAAGTATTGTTCAAGTCGTAATTATAGCAGGTGACCTTTGCTGCTGCATTTCTGTCTGCATGCACATGTACACCCAGAATCCCCCAAAGACCAACACGCTAATTATTGCATACCAGCAGTTCGGTCCAGAGGGTTTCCTTTTGTCAACAATTCCTGTGATTCATTAGCGCACGCCGTCTGACTGTGAGCCCCGAGGGAGGATTTGCGGAAAGGTACTGGAAGAGTGGAGGAGGCATGGAATCAGTAGTTTGCCTTGTTAAGAAGCAAAAATGATTGATGAGTGTAGTGCGGAGATGACATGTCTCAGCCCCAGCTAGATGTTCGCTGGGTGCTGGATGGGGACTCAAATCTGTTGCGACTCAGATGCTGCGCTGCTGAGAGAAGGATGGAGGATGAAAGAAAGGAGGAAATAATGGAGAGTGACAGGATCCGGGCCTGCCGTAAGCATCCGTTTGCATAGGTTTAAACGAGTATGAAGTTGGATTATTTCCCTCATCAGTCTCGCAGCATAGATGCCACATGGTACGCTTGTGTCTACGTATGTCTTAGCATATATACTAATTAGAGACAGCTTTGTATCTGAAATTTGAACATTATTGTTCTGTCAGCATTAGATATGTGTAGTGGTCTGGAAAAACCCATCGGATGTTGCTTTGTCTGAATTCTGGCAGACATTCTTGGCAATTTAGAGATGCCAATCAGACTATAATTCATGTCTTTGAACTGGAGGAGGAAACCGGACTAGCTGGAAGAAACCCTCGAAGCATAGGGGGAACATGTAAAGTTTGTGCGCACAGGGCAGAGGCAGGTATCGAATCCCTAACCCTGGAGGTGCGAGATAAACATGCTAACCACTAAGCCACCGTTCTCCACAATAATAGACTCACGACAAGATATAATAGAAGTATTTCACCAAAACCACATGGAGATTTCTCAATAATTCTCAATAATTTCTCAACTACCCCCCAGTTTCTCAATAATTTGGTCACCTGCCACCTATTATACAAGAGCTACCAACCAGGGCTAACAAAGTGAAGGCAGCCTACCACATCTTTTAGAACTGCTACTCATGCTGCATCATGGGGCAGCATAACACACTTGGAGGAAAGCACTATCCAAACTCTTCCACATAAATGAGCTCACATGACACCCACCACTGGCTTATGTCATTGTGATTGACAGGGGAGAGAGAGAGAGAGAGAAAGAGAGAGAGAACGACAGAGAGACAGTGCCCCACTCCCACAGCAAGCGCGTAACCGGTTTTCTCTGTTGACTCCCAGTGCTGTGGCAACATCGGGATTCTAACCTGCAATCTCTAAATCTCCCAGTGTTCTCATATAGCACCTATAGTCCATACTTTTTGGGCCATCTATCGTTTATATGCTTTATATTATATTTTGAAAAAAAATATTTTGCAAGTAAATTCAGTTTCATCTAAACTTTTTTTTTTTTTGCTGTCAGTCGTAAAAGCAGTTCTCTGCCCGTCATATTGCGTATAGTTGTGTGTGTGACCAATAAAATTTGAATTTGATTTGACACGTTGAACACTTTTGTTGCACCACTTGGAAGCCAGAAATGTTGTTTATTTAGGTTACTTTCCAACCTTGCCTTCACAGTCTACCTGTAAAAATCATGTTGGGTAACAAACACAGCTTTAAAACAGTCTGCCTAAAATTTCCATTGTTTCATTTACGTTATTGGAATAGCTATAGTGCCATAGTGACATTTCCATAAGCCTAATCAATTCCGTTTGTAATCAGATACTGGCTATCAAAATGTCTGTAATGCTCCTACACTGTCACATCATCATCAAAACACAGAAGAGCGCATACGCACTCTGTTTAGATGACAGTGGATAAAGTTTTTAAAATGTTTCAATGACCTACTAAAAATATGAATAAAAAGATATCACTAACGATCCTTCAACATCGGTCGAGTGAAGAGACGACAGTGGGGCTTGCAGTTTAACGGCACAAGTGAATTTTAGCTCAGGGGATGAGGCAGAGACTGTGATGTGGATTATGCTGATACTCACAGTGAGAACTCATTTCCCAATGTGAAGTTAGAATTCTTTAAAATGTCAGAATCTGACTATGTGAAAGCATATTATTAATGTTATTATTATTTATTGTTAATATTAATGAGCATCAGCGGCTAGAATAAAGCGAGGATGAACACACAAATGAGTCATATTACTTGATTTTCTGTCTTGGGGACATTTTTTTATGTGTGTGTGTGTTTGCACTTGTGTGTAATCTCAGCTTTATGTCTCTCTTAAGTATGAGTGTACATGAGTGCTTTAATAATGCCTATAAAATAAAATGGCAGCAATACAATAAAATGTATTTGTGTGTTTTAGACTAGAAATGCAGTCTGAATGTGTCTCTCACACTTTATGAGTTTACGCCTGATCTCTCCACTGTCGTTAATCCTGGGATGGACTAATGTGAATTTGTCTGGGATCCCATGAGGAACCCTGATTAAATCGAGCTTCTGAAAGCCCGAGTCTTTCTCCCTGTCTCTCTCCCTCTCTCTATCTCTCTCTGAGGGACGATAGAGGAGAAGATGCCCCGCATCGAGCAGGGAAGTGGCACTGTCGCTCTCCTGTCTGTCATCAGCGATTAGCGGTCAGATCAAAGCCCTGATGCAATCACGGCCTCATCGGGGAGTGCTATTATCAGGCCCTGAGAGAGTTCCAGCCATGAGTGTATGTGTACGTCTACATAAAGACCTCTAGAAACCTCATGCACCACCTCACCTACCCACTAATAACAAAGCTTTGCTTATCGAACCTCTTCAGACTCTCTCAGTCCCTGAATACACACCTTTTCTTTTCACTAATTAGGACACAATGCTGTAAAGATGGAAAAAGAGTGGGCTTCAAATGTCACCTGTGGAGGTGGCTAAATGGGCTCTGCTTCCTGTTGGCAAGCGACTCTGTGAAATGCTAATGCTAATTAATGGGATCTTGTCATGGTGAAATGGGTTGTTCACAATCAAGCAGGTCTGACTGTCTGTATTTCACTTAATGTCTCTCAGGCGTGGAGATTGTCGCTTAACATTGTTAACCTTTATTTGGACGCACAGGAAGGAGACAATGGCTGCGACAATTGTGTTTGATCAAGGCTTGTCTGTTTCAAAACCCTCTTCCTTTTGTCTCTCAAAATGTCAAAATGAAAGAACACGGTTACCCAACCTTTTCATCTTTTACCAGCATGGCCGATGTTTCTTTGAATACAAAAAATAATTTTCTCAACTAGAGATTCTATTATGAATTATAAAAAAGACTGTATGGCATTTATTAAATATTAACTAGATAAATATAAACTATCTGATTATATATAAACTATCTACACCCTCTGGTTCAGTCCTGAGCTTGGGTTATTGGTCTGTCTCGGGTTTCTTCCATGTTCTCTGGGTTTTCCAGTCTTCTTCCAATTCGGAATAATCTTGCCAGATGGTGGATTAGCTATGCTAAATTGCCTCATGGTGTGCTGATGGTGCGGGGATCACGGTGATAGACTGGCCTCCCATGGTGTATTCCCACACCTATGTCCAGAGTTCCTCGCATAAGCTCCATATCCACCAACACCCTGACCAAGATGAAGTGCCTACTGAAGATAAACGAATCAATTGAACAAACCAATATATGTGAATCAAATGCAAACAAACCTAACTGATGTGAAAACGTATATCGCGATCACTAATTATAATAGTGTCTTATTATTTATTTTCAAAAGCATTGGCTACTTAACATAGCTGTGGAATGAACTGACATTAAGGATATATAATATCACATCTTAGATTAATGTTCTTCTCATTTGGTTTATTGTTCACTGGATAATCAGTGGATCTAATCATCATGGAGTTAGAGACCTCCAGGATGAAGTTTTGGCCCTTTCTGTCATTCGTCGCACACATTTCTTAGCACACTGGATCCCATGCCTGATCCTGGAGTACCTCAGGTCCTGCAGTTTTCCCTGATCTCAACAAACTTGATAAAACTACTCAGCAAATTACCAACCCTTTTTATAAGTTAGAAAAGAGAAAACCCTTAAATGTTCAGGACATTGAGTTCTCTAAGACCAGGGTTAGAAACCTGGTATAGAATTCATATGTGAAGCATGGAGACTTGCATCTCTTAAAAATATTGGATATTCACTGTATTGGATATTGCATTTGGAGACACTGTGGCTCATTGGGTGCATTTGGAGGTGAGGTTTGATTCTGCTTGTGGTCAGTGAGGGAGAAGAGTCTGTGTGTGTGTGTGTGTGTGTGTGTGTGTGTGCGCTTCGAGACCTGTGTCCTGGGAGGTTTCACATGCAGCTGAAGACAGTGATCACTGTAATCTTCACCGTGGCAGGGGACGAAGCAGCTCACCCAGGATGTGACATGGCTGTCACCAGAGTCCACGCTTGACAGAACTCTGGCCTGACAAGTCCCACTGCTGTGAGGCAACCGTCCCTCTTGCTCCACACCCTTCTCCAATACATACACTTTCACAATCACTTTCCTCCTCCCTCAGTCACGGAATAGACTGCACAGCAACTCCTCTCTCCCCCGTTTAATCCCAAGCTTGAGTGACAACCTTGTGATGGTTGAATTCCTGCCTATCTTCAGCCTTGTAGGGGCATGGAGTGTGTACCAATGTGCATTGATTATGTGTGGGTGGGTTCCAGTATGTATGACGTTGAGAGGACTGTGTGTCCTAGCACCAGAGGACACAAGACTGACATTCTGAACACAGTTGTCTTGTTTACAACACCCTTGGCCCTTAGTGAGTCATTTTACATGGTGATGGAAGACATCTCATATCCTTTTCCACTAATGAAGCTCATATAGTATATACTGAGGAGTCACTGGACATGACAAGTTCCTGGAGGAGACACTGGACATGACAGTGGCCTTGATACGTCATGTGCTGTTGCTTCTCATAATGTCTTTTCTTTCATCGCATGTAAAGCAGAATTTAGTGTATTTTTTCACCTTGTTTTTTTTTTTTTTTTTTATGCGTGTAACAGTTGGGATCTTTTGCCTCACTTGTTCAAGCTGTAGTCTAGCTCATTATGGCCTGTGAGTGGGCTGAACTTGTTCCACCTCGGGCATTCTTCTCCTTCAAATCAGCCTCATTATCCCTCACTAGTTTCAGCAAAGGGTCAAAGAGTCATGGTCATCCCTCTGTGATTGCTAAGGCAACCAGGTCTCCAGCTGAAATTCACGGGTAGAGTTTTTTGGAGGACAAAATTCACTCACTCTCCCCCTCAGCCAAGATGGACTCTAGAAAGAGTGAGAGATCTAGGACCTGGCCTGTCATTAGTGATTGATAGATACATTTTAGTCAGACTGGGGTGTCTAAACCATAGGCTGTGCAGAGTTTTAAAAGTGCTTACCCCAGCTGGTCCTGGCCCTGTTATGTCTTATTCAGGGTCAGATTCAGAACAGACCAGAGCAAAAAACAACTTGAACGATGACGTACGAGAGCACTCTCTCACTTTAGACACCGCTCATCAATCAAACCCAGACCCTGGACTCAAGTCTATGATAGGACACCTTGATGGCTGACACCTACTTTCATAGAACAGTAGACAAAGTTAGCTTACTGCTGAATGATTGATATCAAGTGGACAACAAGGAGTGAATGTTCTTCACTGCTATTTAAAGAAAACGCACTTCAGAAGGGAAAAAAGGAGTCTTCTCAGCTCTTCAATGTCAATGTCACTGCATACTTTTATAATCATCTCATGTTGATTAACTTGTCTCTTGATGTTTTTTCTCTTGTCTCATATTTTATTATAACGTATCAGACGTCATCATCCTTGAATGAAAAAAAAAAAAAAAAACGTTTCGTACAAAACAATCTAAAATAAAAGCTTAGATAGATTTCCAGTTAAATTACTTTGATCATGGTTGAATCATGGTTAATTTGCAAGACTTCAGTTTGTTTTCCTTAAACACACGTGCTGTGAATACACATTTGACATTAGCAGAGAACTGAATTTTTACTTAAAGTCATGAACGCTAGCAATGTAACACAATGCGACAAACTGTATCCATAGCGGTTTCCTGCTCCAAATATTCCTATCAGTATCTGTATTCACACTGAAACCAGAAGTGGACATGGCCTAAACCAGAAGGGACTCTTTATAATGAGATTTCAATTGTGACATAATATTTGACATGTAGAAATACACAAATTGATTCTCTCTTGGTAGGTTTCATATCTTGGAATAAAATGTATGTACCAGAAGAAAACATTGCTTATTGCTTTATCTTGTGGTTGTTCACTGGTCCTCCTGTACAGACATTTGTGCCAGATATGGTTGGGCCATTAACCATGACAATACAGTATATGCTACCTGTTATATTTTTGTGAATTCAAAAAGTAATTACATTTTTTCTTCACAGAGAGAGATAGGTGCAAATACATGGTTTTCACATTGTGTCAGGGGAAAATTTGAATGTTTGAATGCTACTACACTGTATTTTCCCGGAAGCTGCATTGAGTAAGAAATAACATTAAGTACTGTCAGCCAGTACTGAGCTGTGTGGATTTTTGTATGTTCTCCTTGGGTTCATGTGGGTTTATTCCAGGTTCTCCAATTTCCTCCCATCTTCCAGAAACATGATGATAGGTGACCAAAATTATCCTAGGTTTGAGCGAGTGTGTGAATTTGTGGATTCATGGTGCCCTAAAATGGACTGGTGTCCCATTCAGGCTGTATTTCCACCTTACCCAGTATACCTGGATTATGCTCCAGATCCTCCATGACCTGACCAGGATAGAGCTCTTACGAAGATGAATGATGTCTGTGTTGAATTCTCCTGTCGAAAAGTTGAAATTTCGCAAAAAAAGAAATTTCATACTGCTAATGCCTTAGAGATCATACAATACTGGACCAATTTCTTCACCGCAAGCTTTTATCACTACACTAATAACTAGCGGAAGCTAATTTGTGTCTCCTGTTTCCACTCTTAATGCACTTGCACAAAAATCCATTTGCAGGCAGCTGCTGAAGCTACCACGCTCCTGCAAATGCCACTCCCAGTAGGCTGAACGCTACTGACGTTTGACCTTATGCTTCTGAAGCAGACAGAAACCGTTTCTGATAAGCCTTCACATTTTTTCCTTAATTATCTTTAGGGCAGACAAATATAGCAGGATAATTTTGCAGTTATCCATAAATGATTCACATTCACCCTACGGGCGTGGTATTAAGGAGGACTAAGCTGATATTTTCTTCTTGTGCGTGTGTGTATGCGATTGCGTGCAGGGGAAGCCACAGGGGATTGTCGGATTCAGTAACTCTTCCAGTCAGGAAATGGGGCAACTGGTCATTCATTGTCCAGACAAAGACTGCCAACGTCTACAGTTGCCCAAGGAAGCATCAGGACTCAGAAGACAGTGCCAGGCAGTGTTGCTCGCATGGGCATGGACCACTGGGGACAGTTAAGCCACTTTTCCAGTGCACGGTATGGCCTGACTCGACTCGGCTCACTTTAGGCACAATACAGAACCACTCGTTAAGGAGAATTCACTACTCAGTCAGTGTGTGGCTCACATTTAGTATCTATCGGCTCAGCTCGCTTGGAACCTCGATCAAGGGGGTACTAAAAAAAAGTACCAGGTACAAGGTACCCACAGTGAAAACCCCCCAAAAAGCAAGCAGAGTCGAGTTGAGTCGAGCCGAACCGTACTGTGAGGTGGGAAAGTTCCATTAGTGTGTCACTTATGATGGTTGGCCTGGTAGAGAAGAGCTACCAGGTCGGCTTATGCCATAAGGAGAAAATATTGTAACATCCTTATAATGCAGATTAAGTAGGACGATGATAGTACAACAATGAAGAAATTGTAATGGCCCACTCCCACTCCACAACTATGTCCCTATATGTTGCACTGTTTTAATCTCTAAACCTAGCCAAAAACCTGGTAGCCAGCTCCTTGTTGATGATCACAGTGTTTGTGTTTAAAAAAAGGCACTCTGTTTTTAATGTGTAGTCTGAAGCTGAGTGCATGTCTTTGTAGAAAGAGAATGGGGTTGTCATAGGAGGAAAATATCTTTACTGTGAAGACCTAACTGAATACAAATACATAATCTGTTGTGTTAATTTGAAATAATGTCAAACAATTATAAACAGTAGAATGATTTTTTAATGAAAGCTTCTGCTTTAGACTAGATTTCAAGGAAAATCATTAAAAATATTGTGGACCCAAACAAACAAAAAAGGGCTTTTAAACAAAAACAATCTCTATTTGAGAGAAATGATGAACTCGAGCAATATAGCTGAGGTAGAGACACTCTCAGAGCAGGAATTTGCAGACCATGATGACAGTGCTGCTATTTCTACCTACCCACATTTTTCCAATGATTTCCAAAATTTTTTTAGGGGGAACACTGGTAGGGTACATCCATCCATCCATCCATCCATACGTTCATTTTCAGTACTGCTTATTCTACACAGGGTCATGGGGAGGCTGGACCATATCCCAGATAACTCGGGGCACAAATCAGGTGACACTCTGGATGGACACCTCACAATCGCACACACATTCACACACTAGGGACAATTTGAGATTGCCAATCATCCTACAGCACATGTCTTTGGTCTGTGGGAGGAACCAGGAGGAAACCCTGAAGCACGGGGAGAACATGTGAACTCCACACGCACAGGGTGGAGGCAGGAATCGAACCCCCAACCTTGGAGGTTCTAGGCAGATGTGCTAACCACTAAGCCTGGTAGGGTACACATTTAATAAAAAGAATCCTTCCAGTTTAGACTTCTGACTGAAATCTGAATACAGATTCATATATTTGGAGCAGAACTTTCTGGAAAAGTCAGCATGGGTTCTCTTGTGTAGCCAGTAGATGACATATATTCATGACTTTTATAGCATTATTGGACCTCACCTGGAACTAACAGTTTTTCTGACTTTTATTTTTGTGGTAAATACCCAAACCAAACGGGTCTCTTTGTGAACATCTGTATGATAAGTCCTCCTTCATTTCCAAAGTCCAGCACAAAATGCCTAAAATTTAAATTACTCCTCCTTCCTCCACCCATGACCAATCAGTCAGCTTGTTTATCGGCACTTTACGAAGTCGTATAAATCACGTTGGACTCCATCGACCAGCATCTCACTCATGATCAGTAGCTCAGAACAACTAATGGATTTGCTGCTTGCTTTGATCAATACCAAGTTTAGAATTGGACAAGGCAAAATAGTTTGTTGTTTGTTTATAATTTTTTTTTTCTTTTCGAATTTGAGTAGATTTTTTAGAGTCTTTGAGAAGATTGCTGTTTCTGGCCGTGTTTTTGGTATTTGCACTTGCCCTGCGTGGTGAGGAAGGAGAGTACTAGACCCTGGCATCAGACTAGTGCAGAGACTGAAAGCGAAAATGAGCCATAGCCAGTCTACAGAAAATAAATACGGATGGCGGAGGGAGAGATGAGCCGCTGATCATCTGTTTTGCCATCTGCTCTTGCGTGTGTGTGGATGTAGCCACGACTATGCTTGCTTAGTCCTCTGAGGTTTGTTGTTTTTCAGACATAGGATCGCCAAGCATACACAGACAAACTTACAAGCAAAGGTTAGATGGTCTAATTGAATGGATGGTACATATCTATTAAATATGTGAAAGAAGTATGAGTACACACAGATATCCATGTGATATGTCAGTCCCCATGCACACAAAATTTGAATGCACACATTCTCATGCACAACTAAATGTGCAGGCATTTATTACTGGGCTCTAATACGAACTAGGGACCTGTGGTCATGTTTTTATATGATGGTGGGGATGAAATGAACCCACAGAAACCCGTAGACCCCGACCCACCCCCCACCCCCATATGCTAATTATAAAAATGTCTCCTTTTGGTTCCAGAAGGTTGTTCGTGTTCAGGTGTTTAGGTTTAGCATAGCAATAATTATACATGACTAATTATATCAATGGCAGGTCCTCGCAAAGATTGTATGACAAATGTGTGTGTGTGGTTGTCTCTACCCTGCATATTTTTCTGAGCAGCTGGCTTGGTGCTGACATCAGGAGCAGTTGGGATAGTCCAGTGCCAGGCTGCAATGGGATGGATGATTGCTCAGTTGGCAGTGTCCTGCAATGTGACGGTCTGCTACACTCTCTCTGCAATCATAACTCCAAATTCAGTGTTCTCAATAGGGTAGAAGACACACACACAGAGAACAAAAAGAATGACTCTAAATGCTCCCAGTCCTCTCTTTGGGGGTGATTTTGCTCCGTTGGCCGGTAATAGTGTGAGTGGGCATTTATGGAAAAAAAAAACAAAAAACACTGCCTGCTCAATAATACATATTCCTTATGGGAGTGGAGAGGACTGAAACACAGTCAGAGCTCTCAAAATCAATCTCGCTGCACGCATGGAAGCTGCGGCGCAAAAAGAAAATGGCAAACATCTCCGTGGTTGGATGCCTTCATATGCTCATAAATGTCTTTTTATACCAGGACATTTGTAGCATGTGAGTGTGTGTCAGAAAGAAAAAGAGGCCAGGGGTGTGCATGTGCAAGTGGACCATTTTGTAGTAATAAGTCGTGTGTGTTGGCCCCGATAAAGCATAATGCTTCATATAGGGAGTCATAAAGCACTTTTAATTTAATTAGCTGCACCGTTTGAGGATCGATAGCTTGTCAGTTGCGATTTAGTGACTGGTGAGGGATCTGTGATCAAACGGAGGCGGAACGCTTTTATTCACCGTGGCAGGAGGGGATAGGATCTGTCTTTACTGTTTACATTCTCAGTTTATGACTTTGTTAAATGTCAGCCATGACTCTTGTTGATGAGTAACTCCTGTTTGTCTACCACTCTCTGACTGCAACCCTCCTTCCCCCACATCCCCAAACCCACGGGGTAATGGTGCATTCAGCCTCCTCAGTTAGCCTCTGGGTGACATGCTGGAAACTCAAAAGAGCACAGACATCGGAAAAGAGAGAGGGGGTAGGAGTAGAGGATGACTCAAAAGGCTCTGCCCGTCATGTTCTGAATGAGGGGAACCTCGGGGTGAAGCGGGCCACACACAAGCCCTCTCACTACACTAAGCTCTTTCTGCTCGTACAAACGCGGCCTTTATTTTCAAATATGAAGCCAAGTAAAAGAGAGAAGAAAAGAAGGCCAGAAGCAAAAATGCAGCCAGTGTTAAGGTCTGGCTCTAGTGTGTGTCCAATGTGTGTTTGGCTATGTTCTCTTTGATACCAAACGACTCTGTGATACACAAACCCATTTGTCCTGGGTGCCGTTGCATTACCCCATGTGCTAGAGAGATACCCATTATTTGATGGAAAAGTGAAAGAGTCTCCTGCAGACAAGCCACGGTCTTCAGTCTATTTGAAGCTCTACCAAATGCTGACAGCCTCTGTCATTTGAAATAGCTCTGGCACTGAGCTACTAAGATGGAGGACTGTGAAAAGCATCCTGGCTATGTGCTGAATTTCCTCGATAGGGTACCTCTAGGGCCCGTCTGGTTGATCTGAGCTGCGATAACTTGTTTGGCAACCTAAGATCTTCTGTGGTTTTGTTTTAAAACCCATGGAACAATGCCTTTTTACCAGCTAGGAACAAGCTCTCTTGGCAGGAGACACCCACTCAGGTACCTCATACACAACGAAAAGGTTAAACTCTGAAGGAGTCCATTTGCCATGCTGAGAGAGAATATAACAGCAATGACCATGCTGGTCACATGCTTCGCAACACGCTCCAACAACACTGCTGCATGCACTCCTCAACACACACACACCTGAGTGTTTGGTGGTTTAGATGGAGTGCCACTTGCTGTAAATCAGGAGGACATAACAGGCTGTGATTAAGGGCAGAGCCACTGCTCTTCTGAGGATCGTAAATAACCTCTGGGCTGGAGCAGTACTAGGGATATGACAGAATATCTTGCAATAGATATCTGCTATAATTACAGCACTAACATTATGTTATTTTGATATAGCAGGGATGTAACTGAATATGAATACATTATTCAAAATGAAGAGATATTATATTCTAAAATAAAACACAAATATGTATAAGGAACACCCGATTTTGTTTTTGTTTTTTTACATTTAGCCAGAAATGTTCATCTGGTTGAGACCATTGGTGGGTTTTCATGCAAGTGTGAGTGAGCAGTCATATATGAAAACTACATTCAATCAGTTATCCTTAGTAACCATCTGGTCAGAGTTGTGGTGATTTAAATTAGGCTAGAATGTTTATACTTTGGGAAACAGAACCAACTGAATTCTTTAGAAGGTACAAACAAAAATAACTGACCTCTAGTTGAGACCGATTATGAAATTGAGTGATGTAGCTAAGGTCAAGGAGCTCCCAGTGTTTTCCAATGTTTCAAAGGTATAGTGCTCAGGTTAAAAACAAACAAACAAACAAAACACCATAAAACAAGAACTTCCTGTGTTTTTTTTTGGCATGCCCACTCACTCATTTACCCCAGGACCAATTTACCTTAGCCAGTCCACCTACTGGGACTTTTATGAACATTTCACAACATTAAATGTAACCATTAATGGATAGAAAAAGTACGATACATCATTATTTAATAAATAAAAAACATGTTGGCCGTTTGCTGTGGGATAAGAGGAGTAAAACAATTGGGGTTATGCTGTTATTGGAAAATAATCAAGTTCAGGGTGGGAAGAGTAACTCTGATTGGTATCACACCACCCTGTTATTGCTCATTGTCCTATAACGGCATACCCTCTTGTCTTTTATTCCTTAAATATTGCATCTAAGGCCATATTTTCCAACACATCATGTAAGCAAAAGTGTAATGACAACCATAACTATATGTTTGAAATTCCATGTATATGCTCAGAACATCAAATATCTACAAACATATTATAAGTACATTTTCAATCTAAAAGTTTTTTCCCCTTTTTAGTAAAACACACACACACACACACACACACACACACACACACACATGATTCCTTGGATCCATTTCGAGGAGGGTGACAGGGTCAGATTATCAGCGAGTACGATGATGAGACGATGAGCTCTAATCCCTGCTTGCGCAGAACCGTGACCGAGATCAATTAAAGCAGCAGCAGATAGAGATCAGAACCGTAGCGCGAGCATCAGATTAAGGGAGGAGGGTGGGGAATCGGATGCCTGCTATCTCTCTCCACTGCTATCTCTCATGCTCTCCCACTATCTCCCTCTTTATCACTAGCTCTCCCTCGCTGCCTTTTATCTCTCAGTCTCTCTCTGTCTCCGGGTGCTGCAGTGCTCTGCAGAGTCCCAGTGGGAAAGCTGGCAATCGGCAGATCGATTCTCAACGCCTCCTTACAGCTACAAAAAGACAATAAAGAACAATAACAGTCATCATCAGCATGCCACTGGCAGCATATCTCCAGCCATCAGCACAATCGTTATTGCCCTGAGAGATGCCCCTCATCGGGATGAGCCGATTATGCTGGCATGTTGTGTTGCTGTAGTGATGACAAGGATTTCAGGGTGATGATTTCAAAGCAGGTTCTTAACTCACTTCTCTGGCCACTTCCTGAAACATAACAAGGTACTTTAAAGGAGCTCGGTTGCCCATGATGAAATCCCACTCTGTGTAGTGATGAATGTTGGACTAAGCTATTTCATTCTCACTCATTCTCATTATTTTTTGTGCAGTCACTAGTTATATTTAATATGGATGTGGGTCGGTTATATTCAACTGAGAAAGTAGAGAGTGGGAAAACAGAGTCTTGGATTGATGGTAGGTTCATAAGAACAAAGATTAGATGTGCCTTTCCTTTTTAGAATCTTTTCTGAGGAAACACAGCCATGAGCACCATCCTGTAATGTCTAACAAGCGTGCAGAGATCTCCATGGATCTTCAAGTCTCTTAGACACACATTTCAAGCTCCTTCACATTCACATATAGGATGTTGACTGCCCTTTTCGGTTCAGACCACAGGTTTTCAAAGGGTTTAAATCCACAGACTTTTTTTTTTTTTGGTCTAAACACTGTTTGTTTATAAAAACCAGCCAAAATCAAACAAACAAACAAAAATTAAGACACATACACAACTTTTCCAATGTTGACTTCTGCTTTTGGAGATGGACAACCAGTCCTGCTACACCATTCCAAACACAAATCCCAGCAAACTACAAGGGCCTCCAGAGATCGGACAGTCTTAACCACACACAGGTGTAACCACTTATTCACTACCCGCTAGTTCTTTGCAAGACCTCATCCCGTTGATGGTTTTCGAATCATTATAGCTAGAGGAATTCATGATGCTAGCAATCTGCACAAGAGTCCCCTGCTAGCAGTAATCATAAAACAGCTTTATTACCATATAACCACCATATTATACAGTGGGTTTGTGACTTCTCTTTGTATACAGTCACCATATTTAGATTTGATCTGTTGTGGTCTTATTCCAGTGATGCTTGGTGAAGTTCAGGAGAATTTTCTAGCAATGTTCTGGGATAACAGTTTGAGTCACTACAATAACCTGATTATATCTTTTACCACAGTAAAATGCTAGGCAATTGTAGTGATTTAAATATCGGCATATTTCTAACGTGTGGCACGTATGTGTGTGTGCGTGTGTGTGTAAGTCAAGGTGTCGGAGATGTTTGCTGATTCTGCAGACCTCCAGCATGCATGAATAGATCAATCCGGCCTCGTCTGCATCTACACATTCCCAACATAACTGTGATGTGAATCCCTGGAGCGAAGTGTTTCTCAGGCTTCTCGTGCTTTTTTGTACTGCCTACATCAAAAACACGACCTGCAAAAATAAGTGAGAAGTTCAAATATAAAGGATATGAAAACTCTATTAGCAATTTTCCATTCTGCTGTTCAATCTTCTTACTGCTTGTCACTCCTCTCTCCTCAGACACACACACACACACACACACACACACACACACATCCAAGCCACTGCAATGCTTTGCAGCTTCAGGCGGGAATGGGGGGTTTGGGGATTGGTGCCCTCTGAATGTTATCCTTCTGTCTTTGTTTTTGTTATCAGTCTTGGTGAACATGGGTGGCATTTAAGATAAATTTGATCATCATACTACAAAGCATGAATTACTAGTTTCAGTTACACAATATAATATCTTAGCAAAGTTTGTTACACCTGTCAGTCACCTAAATAGCATTAAATTTGCTCATCAAGTAATGCTAGAACCAGATCAATTAAGCTGGCATTTTACCATGTGTAGTCAAAATCAGTGGCCATATTTGCTAGCAAGCATGCTAACTACATCAGGGCAGCTAGTGTACTCTTGTCAGGGCCTGGAAGCCAGATGGGCTTGGCCGCTGATGCCACTGTGCAGCTAATTGCTTACTTGGAACAGTAGAAGGGTTGATAATGGCTCAGTTAAATTACACCATTTAGCCACTTTGGTTCTTTCCTTCCACTTTTTAGAAGTAGACAATGAAAGCCAAATAAATAAACTTCACAGTTACAACTGACTTAATATTACCTCAACTGAGACATTTTCCTCAATGAGACATTTTGCTCAATGCATTTCGTGGTAATGTTTGAAATCATTTTTCCTGATTTTGTAGATCTGGGAGGTCTGCAAGCCATGTATATCCAATAGGGTACATTTAATTTGATCATGTGAATTAGAAGTCACTAATGGTAGGTTCAATTACTTTGCTTTGCTTTGCTTTATTTGAAGTTATTCATTTCTAACAGCGAAACAGCTGCCAGCCAACTTGGCAAAAGTATCAGATTGCCTTTCGATTATAAACATAAGAGTGGAGCCCGAAAGCGAATAGAGAGGAAAGAGAATGAATTGGACAGGGCAAAGCTCCTGCGATTAGATCAATGAGTCATCAAAAGAGTGAGTAACTTAATTGGCATTGCTGTTATTTGGTCAATGCCACCATGCCTGTGATTTTTAAACCTTTGAACTGAGGCAGCAGAGTCAAAATAATACAATGGGTGCAAATGCCATTATTTGGATCTGTTTGAATGACTTGTTGCTTAGCAGCCCTGCGTGTTTGATCTAGTTAGTAGTAATAGTTAAACTATTGTTTAAATAAAACTGACAGCCGACTAGCCAGCAGGTTCACTTGCAGGCTAGATGAGGTTAGGTCCAGAATTGTGGTGATGTCATATAATTAACTTTTTTGAATTTACCTCAAACTCCACTCTTTGGCTTCCTGAGTGGTGCGAGAGTTTGAAGCTCTAAGATGCCTCAGCCATCTGGCTAGAAGTCAGAAGAGCAAAATGGCCCATGCTCTGTTGGTTGAATGGATGGCATACTTTCCCTCCCTTGTCAATCAGAGCAACACTAGTCTGATGAGGATGTCTGTGAGCTCATGTTAGCAGTTAGTGCTTTCCTCTGAATGTGTTCATCTACTCTGTGATATAGACTGACCTGCTGTTTGTATGGATACAGTGGCTTCAAATGTTTTGGAGGAAGCCTTCACCCTCCCTGATTGGTAACTATTGAGTAATGGGAAGAGCTATCTAGTGAGTGGGAATTGGTATTAAAATTAAAAAACAAACAAACAACAACATCTGCTCTGTTGTTACAACAAAGTCATGAAATTCCTTAAATAACAGTACCGTAATCATGAGGGTGTGTCTTTAAGTGCCTTTGAGCTACTCACAGGAAATGAACCATCAACCATTTCCTGTGCATGCGTGGATGCTTTAATTTTTTGGCATGTCATTCCGCACTTTTTCCAAACCTCCAATCTTATGTTTCATTACTCCTCTCAAGGCTGCTTATGTTCCACCCCCTAGCTCCTGTTTTGGGTGGATTACATGCTCTCTCTCTCTGTGGTCTAACTGTATAGGATGTGTTGAGCTTTCTTCTCTAATCCATTTTGCCCAAAGACATTATTTGTACCCCTACGTTCCTCCTGCTGAAAGATCACAGTACTGGAATTTTAGCATCAATTACTCACTGTTGAATAAAACAACAACAACGATGTGACAAAACATTCCTTGTCCTTTTTTAGCAGCTTCTTTTATTGCATGTTCAGTGTTTTATTTTTAAACCACAAATGACAAACAACAAAGGAAATCTTTGGAACTTTTTCCTTATTCTTGGCCAACTGGGCCAGCATTGCTTGGCAGTGACCTATTTCGAAGCGAGGGAAGTGGGATTTAAACAAGCGCAGCAAGCAAGAACCAGGGGCAGATTCGCCAACAATGCCTGGTGGCATAGACTTGATTTGACACTATGCCAGCAGCTACAGGCTCTCGATCATTTTCCACCATACTTACTGACCATGAGCCCATTCTACTGCCTCAGACATACAGCCATTTCAAAAAGCCAAGTCATGAAAAATTTATACAACTTTGGCAAATTATATTTCTTAAACACAAACACAGAAACGCATCCACAAACCATAAACCTCACAACCAAGTCTGTGTAGTAATTATAACAATAAACCAGCAAACATTTACAACATTTGGCAGACTCCCTTATCCAGGGAACTTACATTTATCTCATTGATCAGTTGAGAGTTAAGAGCCTTGCTCAAGGGCGCAGCAGTCGCAGCTTGGCAGTGTTGAGATTTTAATTCACAACCTTCCAATCAGTAGTTCAGCGGCTTAACTGCTGGATCAAGTGCTTGATTTCATTGTGCTACTGTACATCTATTCCTTTCTTTGATATTTTATTTCCAAGTATTTTATTGGGTTTGTGTAGTGCTTTAAAAAGGGTGATGTTGGCAAAACCTAGAGCAGGATTCCCTATCTGGGCACTCCCTACTCCATCCCTCTAATTGGAGTTGGCTAGTCTGCATTCTGTAACAAGATGGCTGAAATCTAGTTCTTCTCCAGTCTCGGTTCTATTGGCAGAGTTGGTGTTGCAGGTCTTGGTGTTGCTGATCTGATGTTGGTCTTCCATTTACAATGATGTGCTTCATTCATGTCAGATGTAATTCCAGTGTGTTTTTCACCACAGGTGTAAACAACCTGGATACACTGATCATTCTCTCTAGATCAGGTCTGGATTATTATACCTTCACATTCTGTTGTTACCTAATGAGGATGGGTTTCCCTTCTGAGTCTTGTCTCTCTTTAGATGTTTCTGACTGTTTATACCTGTTTTTTATTTCTGTAAAGCTGCTTTGAGACAATGACTATTGTAAAAAGCGCTATACAAATAACATTGAATTGAATTGAATTGAATTATTCCACTAATCCCAAAGAAGGAGCCTCAGTAGGGCAGGACTAAGGTAGAGATGCTGATAAGGAATAAGTGGAAAAAGAGGGGGAACAGTTTCTGACACAACAAACAGAAAATGTTTGTGTCAACAAACATTGTCTCACACTGTCAATCGGTGAGACAGTGTCTCACACTGTCAATCAATAAAGCTTGAAGATTAATTCATCTTCAGTTAGTGATTTTTACTGGTCAGGGTCATGGGAGATCCAGAGCCTATCCTTGGGAACACTGGGAACAATGTAGGAATATACTCTAGATGGGATGCAAGTCCATTGCAGGGCACCATGCACACACTCATTCACACCTAGGGTCAATTTTGAGTTACCATACATACTAAACTTTTAAGGAGGTAGGAGGAAACTGTTAAAACCCAGAGGAAACCCATGCAGACACAGAGGTCAATCAAACTCAATGACTCTTTAAGTGTTGCTGACTTTCTATCTCAAGCATGCGTTAGCATTATGTGTAATGCAACATAATGGGTGTAATGGTAATGGTACCATTACACCTGATCTGACTTTTCAAGAATCAATATATTTATTTGTCACATACACAGTTATATACAGTATATAACTTGCAGTAAAATGAAAACCTGTTCTTTAGACTGTGCATTAAATGCTAAATTTTAATGAAAAAGAAAATAATGAATAGAAACAATAAGAAATAATAACAATAAAAAATAAATAAATAAACATAGTTTAAGAAATATGAAATATATGCACAGGAATCTGCAAAAAGGGTTGTACAAAATGAGCAAGGAATGTGCAAAAAATGGATGTACAAAATATGCCCTATGTTATGTGTCATAACGAGCCAAGTGCAGTGTACAGAATGTCAATGGAGAGCAGAGTGACTGTTGAAGCTTTATGGAGTCCTTTATGGACTACTAAGGAATTTCAAATTTCAAATGATCAAGATCTAAATTTGTTCAGACAGCACTCAAAAGTAGATGAAACTTGTTTGCTAATCAGGAAGACACTGGTCCATGTGCTTCCATGTAACCGCACAGATGTACTCATTTCCTTCTGCTTATCTTTTGGTGATTATTAGCACTGGAAGGAGTGCCACAATTGTATTCCCATGACTAATTAAAATTAAAGAACAATGATAAGTTTTGAGACAATACCGTCCAAATAGGTTTTTTTTTTTTTTTTTTTTACATCCTGCCAAACTTGGCTATATTGTTTGTGCTTGGCAGTTGTAGTCGAGTTCTGGAGTAATACAACAATTGCTGTCGTATAATAATAATACAACATGGATATTCATACATTTCTAGCCAATCTATGGTGGTTTGTTTTATTTAAACATGTGAAAAAGGGGTTCCCCCCCCCAGTCTACCTTCATGAAACAGAATTAATCTGAATTGTCACATTTGCACCATGGACTAAAATAAATTCCATAATGCCAAGGTGATTGTAGATGCTAGTTTTTACTGGCTGATCTCCTAATCTTTTTAATATGGCTTTGCTGGGATTTTATAGGTTCAGGTTTTTTATCTATCCAGATCAAAGCTTTGTGAAGTCTAGAAACTCATGGAAAGCTGCAAAAAGAGAACATGTCAAACAGATTGGTTAATCACAGTGTTGAAGCTGCAGTCGTGTGTAGAGACTTGAAAAGCCATACGACAACAATGCTATCGCTTTCTGCTTCATCTTGTTTTTCCTTTTCACTTGCTGAATTGTATTCCTTCTAGTTCCTCGTGAAGTCTGCTTCTGTTGAAGTTAAAATGTTCTTGTATGTCTTTATAGTTTAGGGACTCCTGGGGTTTTTTGAGCCTCCTGTTGCTCTCTGCTGTATTACAAAAAGTCAATTCTGTATGACCATACAAGCAGAGGATTGAGGGTGGTATTAACTATTGGGTTTTACTTACCACTTAATTTATAAGAAATGTAAAACTTCCAACCTTATCACTCTCAGTTGTTGGAATTCTTACACAATCTGAGGTCAAGTTCCACACCACGCAAATTGGCTACAAATTTGATTTGCAAAAGAAATGTAGATATTTACGGTATCATCTTTTTCTTTTTCGAAAACTGTTGTAGAATGTCAGAATGTCAGATTTTTGAAAGCAAGTTTGTTTGAATTGCATTCATTTAAATCATAACCTTCTATCACAGAAGACATCTTTGTCAATAATGAGAAAAGTCTCGACAGAAGATCGGACTTAGTACTGCACATTTATGCTAAGTCATCTGGATAATTAGCAGTAGAGAGATCATGTGAGGCAGCCTGGGAAAACCTTTCATTCACATGGTGAATTTTTGACATTCTTTACTATATATAGCTCTGAAAACTACAGACTTTCCAGAACTGTTTCTCATTTGCATGTTTTTCAACTAAAATAAAGCTACAGTATTGGACGATGTGACGGCAGAGAAGCATCATGGACATTTTGACAGTTGTTATCTGCTTACAGATGAAACCAATTAGGCGCTTATGTCTATTTCACAACAGGTTAAGGCCGGTGTTAGTGTTAGCACCTTTTCCCATTCAATAAATTAAAATGGATCATACTGCCGCTGCTCAAAATCATCCACTGGTTGGTTTTGTATTGTCAGGTTAGTGTTCTCCCCAACATTGGGACTTGGATCTAGAATCTTCTAAAGATGCCACAGCCATCCATGGCCATGAGCTCAGGAAATTATAATAGACTATCCTCTCTGTGTGGGAGGGATGGCATTACTATCTCCCCCGTCAATCAGAGTGACACTAACCAATCGTGGGCGTCTCAGAGCTCATGTATGCGGAAAAGGTGTTCAGCTACAATAGTGGTCACCAACCCTGTTCCTGAAGAGCTACCTTCTGGGTGGTTTCATTTCCAAACCAAACCTAACACAACACCCTTTTTTAGTTAATCAAGAACTTCTTAAGGCAATGATTAGATGATCAGGTTGGCACAATTATGGTTGGAGCTAAAGGAACTTAGATATCCAGGAACAGTTTTGGTGACCACTGAGCTACACTGTTGCCTAGAATAGGCAGCAGATACTACATGCTAGCCTTCACCCCTTCTTGGTTGGCAGCTGTTGTGAGATAATGAATATGGCTGAAGGGTGGGAATTGGCAAATTACCAAATGTGGAGAAATATGGGGTCAAAAATGGTGATCAGAAGAACTGGTATAAATTTTAAACTCGGTTCTAACCCCAATCTTGACCTTTGTGTCTTTTCATACATCAAATGTATAAGTTTAAGCTCATGTTTGATTTGTCACCTATGCTGACAGTGCCATCATTAATAAGGAAACATTGGAATGTACAAAAGTATTAAAAGAAATGTTAATAGGCCTATATTGTGCATGCATTTTACCTGTATATTAAAATATTAAATGTCCATAGCAGAATACAATTGTTTTAATATATTCCGTTGGATCCAGATGACTCATAATAACGACATCTACCGAGGGAATATTCTGCTATAGATGCCTTTATCATGTTTAAAAACAACAGAGATACCTCTGTTTCCCCTCCGCCTCTCTGTTCTCCTTGCTCTCCTCCTCTCCATGGGGATTTCCGCCACTCTCCCATCTTTTCTATTCCCTTCGCTGGCTGCGCGTCTTAGCTAATGGTGTAATGGCTTTTACTTCTTATTGCTTGTTTTGTTCTGAAGCCATAATGGACGCCAAAGCTGGCACATTGGCTGTGGCTGAAAGAATCTCTCAGTAGAGCATCATTGCCTGTGCTGCGATGTCACGAAAGCTGTCGCACTGCCAAATGGGAGGATTGTTATGTGTGTCATGGAGCGAGCTGGCCTGTGCCTGGCACTGCCAATGCCAGCACACTGCGGAAAGAAGCGCCGGTGCAGCAGATCACACTTACAGCTGTATATTATAGTGGGTCAAATGTACAAAATGCACATGTTGGAGTTTTAATGGTCCATGAATATTTAACTGCTGGGGTCAAGCGAGGGGGAAAGACAGTAAAAATCAATGAATTGGATTTTTAAATGGTCTTCAACGTACAGAAGAAAAAAAAATCCTGAGAGAAAAGTGAGTGCTGATGTATAAAAATAGGCTGATGTTTCATTTCTGCAAACGCGTAGCAGAGAGAAGAAACAACACATTTTCAGTGAGCCAACACTTTTTGGTGTGTGCTTTTGTATATTTGTGGGTACATGTGCTTGGGTTTATGTCAGTGTATCCGCTCTTTCTCTCTCTTTCACACACACACACACACACACACACACACACCGACCGTCATGCCCATAAATTTAATTCTCCAATCAGAAAGCATGAAATACAAATAAAGGAAGGGGGAAATAAAAGCTATCCTTCTGTGAAGTGATCCATGCCAGCATTCTTCTTTCCCATAGCATCTTTACACAAGCAACTAACAGCATAACATTCTAAAAGGAGGAGAGAGTGGTACAGAACCCATCTGTACCCGGCCTTGGCTGCATGCATAGTGATTCCGCGCTGTTTTCTGGGCCATGCAGAGCATGACAACACTAGCTAGCGGCTGATATCTCTATTTTTCATCCAGCTTTTAGACGGATGGGGCCCCGGGCATGGTGCAACAAATTCCATCAGCTTCTCAATATTCAAGCCCACTGAAATAGATGGATAGATAGATAGAGAGGGGGTGTGGAGGAGTGGTAGATTTAAGGAGACGGGGAGGTAAATGCATAAAGTCACAAGAGATGCATATCTTAAGAGAGCACATGAGATGAATAATACAGTTAGACCTGATTATGGAAACAATCGATAAAGGATAACAAGTTCCGGGGCATTTTCGGCATTTCCTCCACTGACTTCCTGTAGCTTTCTGCATTCGATTTCTGCATTAGATTTAAAACTCAAGTGCTTGCATATAAAGCCAATTATGGACCAGTCCCGCCCCTAGCTGATGGCAGTGGTCAAATCCTGAATGGTATCTTGCAAGCTCTGAGCCAAGCTCGACATGGTTTGCCATCGTTCAAGACACAAGACAAGCTAAGGACTTTATTCTGTACTGGCCCCAGGGTGTGGATGCAAACAGCTAAGTCATTTAATGTCTTCAACTTCCTTTCAATAAGCACTTAGACATCTTAGGCACTTAGACTTAGTAGCCATTTTTCAACCCTACGTTTATGGTCATATCTTATTATGAGCATTTAGTATACTCACAGTTGCCATGGCTTCACTGGTAGTACCAGGCAAGTCGATATGTAATGTGGAATAAAATGCACACTTTGGTAGATGCTGTTATAGGAAAATAATCACCAGTGAGGTGGAGTGAACAAGATGCAGTTACCATCCATCCATCCATCCATCTTCAACCACTTATTCCTTCTTCAGGGTTGCGGGGAACCTGGAGCCTATCCCAGGGGGCATCGGGCACAAGGCGGGGTACACCCTGGACAGGGTGCCAGTCCATCACAGGGCACAATCACACACACTGTGGACAATTTAGACACGCCAATCAACCTACCATGTATGTCTTTGGACTGGGGGAGGAAACCGGGGTACCCGGGGGAAACCCCCGCAGCACGGGGAGAACATGCAAACTCCACACACATGGCCCCGGCGGGAATCAAACCCGGACCCTGGAGGTGTGAGGCAAACGTGCTACTAAAATAGCATCACATCCCAAAGTGTTTTATTTATCATAAACCACAGCAATTTGAATTAATTAAGGACCAACACTTCTTACTTTTATTTTGATCAGTTTATAGTTACATTAAAATCCTGTTATTACTTGTTATAGCAGCTACAAACATTCATTCCCTAATCAACCATTCTTTTTTCTCTCTTTTAAAGGCATAAAGCACAGCTTGTCGTGTCTTGTCCATAGGAATGTCTTGAAGACTTTCTAATGGTGAAAGACTTACTGTTAAACCGTGCTGACACTGGAGACTCCTTCCATAAATGTATTTTTTTTTTAACAAAAACCCAAACTTAAATAGCATGTCTTGTTTTCCATCACCCAATAGCTGTTACTATAGAAACGATAACCTGTGACAAATCATTACATTAATATAACATCTTCTGACCAATCAGGTTCGAGAATTCAATAGAGCTGTGGTTGTAATGCTACACAAACAACATAACTAGCTACAGAATGTATACAAAAACAAGCATTAAACCACAAATCGGAAGTCTTCCGGTTAAAAATAAAACATTTGGAAGGAAATTCTCATGTATTCCTGACATCCGTGCCGGGCATAACATTTTACTAATCTCAGAACAGTATTTTTAAATGGTAAAATAAATACTGTCATAAAACAGTATTGTGCGGTAAATAATTTCTGTTGAAGTGTTTAAATAGAATGACAAAAACACCAACGTTAACCACATACTCATGCAGTGTCACAGCCAGTGAGAATGCAGGGTTAAATGAACATTAATCATGCATTTAGAACAACAACAACAACAACAACAACAACCTTATGTATCAACCTGTTTTGCTAACTATAGCTTATTGAGTCTGCACTAGCAACAATTTGTTTTCCACGTAGACAGAAAACACTTCTGTCTTGATTACAGCATCTGCCGAATGCCATAAATAAATATAAATATAAATGTAAATGTCAACACATATAAAGAGAAAGACACATACAGTGAGCTAGAAACTGAGGAAAATATTGTTGGGTAATAATATTTGCATAGCCAAATGCAAGGCAAGTGTTCTGAGACATGAAGTGGAAAAAAAAAAAAAGGAATATATTACTACAAATACAGCCATGGAATATTTTTTAATATCATCTGTAAGCACATTCTTATAAGGCTGTTGTATGAAGGACCGTTCCAGAATATTAAAAACAACCAAAGGAAAGAAAGTACCTAGACACAAAAACATGGTTAGCAGTTTATTTGAAGACAATCTACATAACTCATGTATACGAATTAAATAACAGAATTAAAGAATAAAACACGAGTACATATGGAGGGTTTATGCCAGTATATAATCAACATATGCATTTTATTCAAAAGGTCTTTGAATGCCGTATTAATTATTTATTATTAGGGATCATTCATTTCTGTCTTATGACTGTGGCATACCATGATGATGCTTCATAACTGTTAGAAATGTAGTAAACAGCCTTTAGTTTAGTTTAGAGTTATTCACGGCCTTGTTAATGTCCTTATTCATTTCAATGAAGTGGATGAACGTACACACTGTATAGAGACCATTAGATGAAAGATTTAGAGCTAGATAAGTAGGCCCCTTCTCAAAAATAAAGGTACCAGAGCGTACGTTCCCTTGTCACCAGGGTGGTACCAACAAGAGGACATGTCGTGTACCTTTAATGTATATGTCACCTGAGAAGGTACATAGGTTGTAGCCTTTATTTAGCTTTAAAGATATGTCAGTGCTCCTAAAGGTCCAGTTATATATGACAAATTAGTGGTCATCACATTTACTTCACACCTCCAGGGTTGGGGGTTCGATTGCTGCTGCCGCCCTGTGTGCACAGAGTTCGCATGTTTTCCACGTGCTTTGGGGGTTTCCTCCGGGTATTCCGGTTTCGTCCCCCAATCCAAAGACATGTGTTGTAAGCTGAATGGCATTTCAAAATTGTCTGTAGTGTGTGAATGAGTATGCGAGTGTGCCCTGTGATAGGCTGGCACCTCTTAAAGGGTGTCCCCGGCCTTGTCCCCTGAGACAGGCTCCAGGCTCCCCGCAACCCTGTGTGGGATAAGTGGTACAGAAAATGGATGTATGGATGGAAGATATGTACAGTAAAGATGTACCCTTGTTGGTACCACCCCAGCAACAAGGAAAAGTACAGCTTGCTACCTTTATTTCTCAGACTATAGAACAGCATTTTGGATCTTTTTGTTCAGCTTGATTTTTTTTGATGATCATGTATTTTGTCATACATTTGAGTGGTCCACTCCATACACTGATGCCATATGTGCAAGGTTTTCAATAGACAGGTAGTCACATGAAAAAGTACAGAAGAGTCGCACATCTCTTACCTTAGACCCGCCACACACACACACACACACACACACACACACACATACATTCAAAGTCCTTCAGCCCAGTCACTTTATTAGTGATCTGAGCTGCAATGAGCAGATAAAGGCAAGCAGGACTTTCCATAAATGCACTTATCACATGCCAACAAGCTTTCCACCTCCCTCTTGACTGACAGGTGAGGCACTTGGGATTCGACACGCATCTTTGGTTCCCCCATGTCAGGCATGCACAGCATCTCAGAGTTTTGCCAAATCTAGACACTTTCACAAAACACAAGCAGACTGACACATGCATCTCCAGGAGCATGGTAAATGATATGTGTCTGTATAAGCACATGTGTTTATATATATATATATATATATATATATATATATATATACACTCTCAATCACACACACATACACATTCCCATTAGATCTGCAGACAACTCTGGCCTTCACTCTCAGCAGTGGAATAATGCGAGCGTGTGCGAGTCAGGCAGCCAATAAGAAAATCAAACAGCAAAATGAAATCCAGAGGAACGGCGCTTTCACCTCCCCAACTTAGCAGCATGAATTTTTCATCACCATTTCAGTGCAGCAATATTACCTCACACTCTTTAGCCTACCACTCAATAAAGAGCTTCATATTTCATTAACAGCCTCTTCCTGTGCTGAGGCTGCTGTCATAGCCACAACATACAGCAGAGCTCACACACAGCATGCCACCTAGCAAAGCGCTTCCACATTAAACTCAAACCAGACGCCAAAAATTGGATTTACCTATGAGATTGGATGCTAGAGTGAGATATTGAGCTGTGGAGACAAAGTGTTTCCTGAACATCATACTGTTTTAAATATATACAGTACTGTGCAAAGTTTTAGGCACCCTATTTTTTTTTAGTACAAACTTTGTTACAGATTTTTATTTTATGATTTTTACAGTATCGAAGTCAGTACCAAAAACATGTTAGATTTCCAAACATTACTTTTCCAGCAAAAAATTATATTTACAGAAAAATGTTTGTAGGTCAGTAAAGAAAGCAGGATATTATGCAAGAGACTACTTTTCAGACAAAAACACAATGAAGGCTACTGGGTTTTGCTGCAAAAATATGAAGCAAGTGCGACAGTTAAAGTCTCCAGAAGAACCGTGACTGGTTCTGCAAGATGCTCCATAACACTTACAGCTCATTACATTAAAAAACTGCATAATTTAAAATATTTATAACTGTTTACTGCTCTTTACGGTGTGTGTGTGTGTATGTATATACAGTATCTCACAAAAGTGAGTACACCCCTCACATTTGTGTAAATATTTGATGATATCTTTTAATGTGGCAACACTGAAGAAATGACACTCTGCTACAATGTAAAGTAGTGAGTGTACAGCTTGTGTAACAGTGTAAATTTGCTGTGCCCTCAAAATAACTCAACACACAGCCATTAATGTCTAAACCGCTGGCAACAAAAGTGAGTACACCCCTAAGTGAAAATGTTCAAATTGGACCCAATTAGCCATTTTCCCTCACCGGTGTCATGTGACTTGTTAGAGTTACAAGGTCTCAGAATTGAATGGGGAGCAGGTGTGTTAAATTTGGTATCATCGCTTTACATTGTAGCAAAGTGTCATTTCTTTGACAATGTTGTCACATTAAAAGATATCATCAAATATTTACAAAAATGTGAGCGGTTTACTCACTTTTGTGAGATACTGTATATAAATATATATATCTCACAAATATAGAACAATATCGGTCTTTCATAGCAATGGGACCAAGGAATATAGCTGTGATGTGCGGCAAAAGGTTGTTGAGCTTCACAAAAGTGGTTATAAGCTAATAGCAAAAGCATTGAAATGCCCATTTCCACCTTCAGGGGAATTATTAAGAAGTTCCAATCAACTGGAAATGTTATGAATCGACCTGGAAGAGAACATGTGTCTATATTGTCTCAATGCACTGTGAAGAGGATGGTTCAAGTGGCCAAAAAATCTCCAAGGATCATAGATCTCCAAAATTACAATCCAAAGTCACCTAAATCACCACATGTTGTTTAGAAGGGTTTCAAGATAAAAGTCTCTTCTCTCTCTCCAAAAACAAACTCAAGCATCTTCAGTATGCCAGACATTACTGGAACTTCAAATGGGATCGGGTTCTATGGTCAGATGAAACCAAATTAGAGCTTTTTAGCAATAAACACCAGAGGTGGTTTTGGAGCAGACAGAGAGGTAGCCATGTGGAAAAGTACCTCATGCCCATGGTTAAATACGGTGGTGGATCTTTAATGTTTTGGGTTTGCTTTTCTGCCCACGGACCTGGACATTTTGTTAGGATACATGGCATCATGGACTCTATCAAATATCAACAGATATTAAATGAAAACCTGACTGCTTCTGCCAGAAAACTTCAAATGAACCATGGTTGGATCTTCCAGCAGGACAATGATCCAAAACATACATCAAAATCAACACAAAAATGGTTTACTGACCACAAAATCAAGGTCCTGCCCTGGCCATCCCAGTCCCCTGACCTGAAACCCATAGAAAACCTGTGGGGTGAACTGAAGAAAAGAGTCCACGAGCGTGGACATCGAAATGTGAAGCATGTATATACTTGCCATGTATTCTCCAACCTCATCAGGTATTATAGGAGAAACTCAGAGCTGTTATCTTGGCAAAAGGAGGTAGCACAAAGTATTATATATATATATATATATATATATATATGTATATATATATATATTTTATATATTATATATATATATATATATATATATATATATATATATATATATATATATATATATATATATATATATTTTTTTTTGGACAAACCTGTGTTTTGTTTGCATTGTTTGATATCCACAAGAGCGGAGTATTAATGTTAAACAAAAGGTTACATAAGAACAAGAATTTTCACAGCCTTCTTTACTCATATTTCAACAGTTTCTAAGATATTCAAATGTCAGCTTATTTAATAATACAGTGGAAGCCCTGTGACTTAGGCATATGTTTTTTCAAGCTAATTATCACTTACATATTACTTTTATTTAGCAGCTATGTCTTTTTTTCAGGGCTGATGTCTAATGTATTTCATAACAGATTCAGCGCCATAAGAAATGTAATACCAAAACAACACCATGACAAGGTTAACCTAAAAAGTCAATACACTGATGAAATTCAAGCAGTTCTTTTATTAAGAAATGTGTATTTTTAAACAAACTGACTTTTTAAATACCCTGTTATTTACAATGCAATAATTAGTGGCACACTTCATGAAAATTAATATAAAAACAGAATAACACTGGTTTAAAAATTATTGGCACCCTTACGATTAATATTTTGTGGTGTCTGCCCTGAAAAGAATATCAGCACTGAGTATTGACCAGTAATGTCTATCAGACTAATAGATGGGATCCTTATTTATTTATCATTTTTAAGCTCCTTATACTCCCAGGCTATTACATCTGCACTTCCCCTTTCATGTTTCGCAAAACATTACATTGATAATGCATTATTTTGAGCATTTCTTTTTTTTTTTTTTTAGAAGCCTTTGTTTTTCAAACATACATTACTGCACAGTGAAATTATTTTCTTCAAATCTTAGCTCGTTAGCTAGTTGGGGTCAGCTATGATACATTACGCAGAAAGTGTTAAGGGCCTTGCTCAAGGGCCCAACAGTGGCATCGTGGCAGTGCTGGGGTTGAACGCCCCGACCTTCTGATGAGTAACCCAGAGCCTTAGCTGTTGAACCACCACTCACGTACTGTGTTGTGCTGGAAGTATGTTTGGTTCATCATCTTGTTGAAAACTCTATGGTAAGGTTGAAACCTCTTAGCAGAGGAAACCAGGTTTTAGTCTCAAATATCATAGTACTTCAAATAATACATGATGCCATCAGTCTTCACAAGAGAAAATCTAAATTACTCTGTGCAATGTTAATTTCGTACATTTTTTTTTTGAGGGGTGCCACTAATTCTGTATATACAATAATTCATCATTTTATTAGATACAATATACCTACATAGTAACTAATAAACTGGCAAATCAATACATGCCAATCACAATGACAGCAATAAAAAAGGAACAGCTGAAGATAGACTGGAAGCAAACAGAAAGGTGATTGTGTCCAAGGAACTGATCCACTGTCCTACTTCTTAGACTCCTTAGACATCATTTACTTGAGATCCCATCCTATGATAAGATGGGAAGCTTTTATAGCCGCGGGATATTTTTGAATCAGTTGAGTTCTAATTCATAGGGCAGAACCTCGGGTTTTATTTACCGACGCAAAATAAAAGCCGAGCGGATTTGTCTTTTTTGCAAATACTCCCAGTAGCAGCTAATTTTTATTGTAACCACATGAAACCTTGCCTAATTCCCTGAGTTTAGAAGCTGTGCTGCTCGAGTACATTGCATATTCCTTCTGCACACCAGGCTCATTACCATGTACAACTGTACCTCATTCAGTTTACAAAATAAGATCAGAAAAAACAAAAAAACTGTTGGAGATGTCTGTACTCAGTGCTCTCCTACAGGAACCACAAAGAAACACTTTTCTCACTGTGACACTGATTCATTCAAAGGAAACGCACTATTAGGATACAGTGTATAAAGATCATAAGGTTTCCAAATGCCTGAAGTTGCGCTCACTTGGTTTCATTATGTAACCAATATTTCTTCTTCCAGACACTCTGTGTCCACCAGGTCAGGCAGATGTTTCAGCTGTAGAGGTGGGGACAATGATCACCTGTTCCCACGTGCATTGTGTTTATTCGGAATTAAGAATCTGAGCAGATTGGTCCACAGAAAAAGCAGATGTTTATCACACATGGTGCAGGAGGATTCATTTATTTATTTATCCTCAAAAATGCAACGCATTTGCATACAGATGGTTTAGTCTCGCCAAGACTGATGAAGATCACTCCTCTCTAGCCACCGAAGTGCCTTGTGGGAACACACAAGCATACTCAAGAAAACTTGGGAACCAAATGGCATAGAAAATGGTGCCATTTTATTTCTTGATCTTGAAAATTCTCGCTCCTCCACAGCTGCTCAGGGTTTTAAGTAAACCTAAAATGAAGGCGCTGGAGGCTAATATTCACCGAGGATGAACATATGGGTCTCGGGAAAAAAAAAGAAGTCTCTGTTTGGAGAAATTTTACTTAGCATACTTGTGCATTGCTTTCTTATGTGTGAGTGTATTTGTGTGTGTGTGTGTGTGTACATGTGAGGGAGTGTGTGTAATCAGATCATGTGATGTCCATAGGCTGCCGGCTGGAGTTGAGACGGCTGTAGTTGAAATAACTTCTGCACTGCTGTCAAGCACAGCCGCACTTCAATTTGCTACAAATGCAGGAAAGAACATGGAAAGCTGCAAGCAAGCTTCGCTAGATGACTGGGAAAATATTTCAGACCATCCTTCAGTAACACCTACAGTTCATGGTTCTGTATAGCACCTATGCAATAATGTGCTAATACAATAACTATTATTGAATAATAATGAAAAAACAACAACAATATGGTAAACACTTTTCTGTTTGGGGTTATATATATATATATATATGTGTGTGTGTTTACAGTGTGAAATGAGTTCTCACTTTGATCAGCATCATCAGGGTCTGTCTCATCACCTGGGGTAGAAGTCTCTACAGATTAAAGTATTGTCACTCTTGTGTTTGGGTTTGTGCTTCCATTTAAACAAACTCGACGTGTCTGCGTGAGGTTTTGCATGTGTGTGTGTGTGTGGGGGGGGGGGTTTGGGGTGGAGACAGAAAAGAAGAGATCTAGTTTTATTTAAATGTATATTTTTTTCTTCCATTTCTCAAGTCTTCTAACCTCAAACAGATGAAGCTATGATATGGGAAAGCAAAACATGGACCATAGATCTAACTGTGTGGATGTGTGTGAATGTGTGTGTGTGTGTGTGTGTGTGTGTGTGTGGACAAGCAGCTGTGGCTCTTTACGCCCTGATGAAGGCAAAGTGGTGAGGTTTTCAGGCCATGCTGCAAAAAAAAGCCCACCCTAATGGACAGGAGCTGATGGAGGCCAGTGCAAGCCCAGATTAAAAAGCCTCTGCTCGTGCGTGTGTGTGTGTGTGTGTGTGTGTGTGTGTGGGCGGATGGTAGGGGGTATTGCAGTTCTTTACCTTAATTTGGAGTAATTTCTCTGCCTCTCTGGACACAGACGGGAGGATTTGGTAGCACAGCCTGGTCCAATCTGTTCTTCTGATAGAAATATATAAATATATATATAATTCAACAGGTCTTAATCCACGTAATGCAGACAGAACATGAGATGCTCTGGGATTTGGAGAGATCAGCGTCTGTCTGATGGCAGAGGAAGAGGAAAAGGGCTCTCCGAGTCTTTTTGGTTCAGTCTTGGCCATGTGTTACATTGGAGAATTGATCCCCACCTCCACTCTCCCCCTGTTGTCTATGTAAGCTTTAAGAGCTTTGTTGTAAATCTTCATGTTTTGATGCCACTAAATACAAGGAAGAGATTTGACATATGGAGGTGCAGAAGAACCGCTTAGATTTTAATGACACTGTAGGGAACACTAATAGACAAAAATGTTCTCATTGTGCAAAAGTGTAAAGATATGCTGTGAAGCAGAAATGCCTTGAAAAATAATTAAGTTAAATGTTTCTACATAAAAAAAAACCTACTTCGTATAAAGAGTAATAAACTAAACTAAAGAAAGTCGTGTGAAAACCCTTTGCCTTTCAAGGTACATCAATGGGCTCGATACACGTCAGACAGTTTTATGAGAACATTAGCTGGTAAGTTTTTCTGAGCATCTTGGAAATCCTTGTTTCTGTTTTTGACTTCATGTGTTTTTGTCGGAAAAGTGATCTACTATGCAATACGTTATGTTCTTCACTGATATACAATTTTTTCATTGATTTAATAATGCAGAAGACATCGTATGAACGTAAGACAATATTTGCATTAAAAAATAAATAGGATTTCGATTTTTTAGATGTATTTATTTAATTATTTTTAATTCTTATTAAAACATTTGCGCAGTACTGCACTGTACGGTTTAAATCACGTTTTTCAGCATCATCAGTAAGCAGATTTATGAGATTACCATCTCTGAGAAGGACCTGTATCGTCCCCTCAAATGCCACACCTAACAAGAACAGCTTCCTCTGTGCTGCTTCTGGTATTTTCTATATAGTTCTGTAAAACCACAGACTTATCACTACATATATCTCATCCACAGGGAAGGTTATAGCATTTATAACACTGTAAAATCAACTTAGAGTTAAACGTGAAAAAAGGAGCATATGACATTAAAGAGTTCATTCCGACTGTTCGATCTGACAGCCGGTATCTGATTACAAACCGAAATGATTAGGCTTACACTATCAATCAAACGTCTGTTCCAAAAAAAAAAAAAATTCCAGTATCTGTTGACATTTAAGCAGTTTCAGTCCAGTGAATAACCTGAAATGGTGCGATATTAAGATGTCAATTTCCAGAGGTTTAAAAAAAAACAAAAAACAAAACCTTGAATAATAAATTGAAAAATAATGTATATTTCAGAATAAAAAAAGCCCTTTTTCATGCAACAAGTCATTGGTTAACAACGTACAGCTGTTCTGTTCATCAATGGAAGTAAATTAAGCTGTGAAAGTTGACAGATACAGTTAGTACAAGTGTCCCAAACCCTTTGTCTGTATGAAAGCAGGGTTAAACTGCGTTACTATACCCTCTAAGGCAGTATTCCGACAATATTGCACTGCAGGATGTCATATATTGCTATAGTAATTGCAAGTTAAAAGAAATTAGCAAAGAACGAAAGACAGTTCATCATAACCCATAAAAGAGTCGTTCTTTCCTTTAGAGAAATTTCAAAGACAGCCGTGGTGTCACTGAGTTCACTTTCCTGCACCAACAAAAAGCACTTGGTAAGTAGGAAACTCGAGGATGAGGTCTGGCTGACCCAAAGCTAAAACAGAATCAAGTTCCTGAGAGAAACAGCTTGTTTGATAGGTGTCTCACAGGACAACATGTTCAAGCACAGCTTGGTCGAAGTAAGCAAGTATCAGTTCCAACTGTGAAGAGAAGACTTTGAGGTGCAGGTTTGACAGGTTGAGTGGCAGTAAGAAAGCCATTGCTATGATGGCAAAATAATCAAAAAAAAAAAAAAAAAAGGCTCGTCTGGGCCATGCAGCACTGCCAGTGGACTACTGAAGACTGGGAGAAAGTCTTATGAACTGATAAATCAAAATCTCTGGTACGTCATGCAGGGTTTTTGTACACTGTCGAGTAGGTGAAAAGTTGGTTCCTTAGTGTGTGACACCAACTGTCAAACATGGAGGAGGATCGAGATGGTGTGGACTCTTTTGCAGGATCTAGAGTCAGCGACTTGCACAGTGTGAATGGCACCCTGAACCAAAAGGGCTACCACAGCATTTTACAGCACTGTGAAATGCCCTCTGGTTTATGCTTAATTGGTTTGGCTAAAAGACAATGACTCAAATCGTACCTCCAGACTATGTCAGAACTTCCTTCGAAGACAAGAACAAGACGGTAGGCTTCATATCATGTAATCGCCAACAGAATCTCCAGACTTAAACCCCATTGAGCTGGTTTGGGATGAACTGGACAGAAGCATGAAAGCGGAGCAACCTACAAGTGCATCACATTCGCTGGAAAGAACTTTCCAAACAATATTTCATTTCCATTGTAGAAAGAATGTACACCTGTAGTGTGTTCGAATGTTATATATGCAAAAAGTTTCTACTGTGAGTCAAAACATTTTTTATTCAAATTTGATCATTGAAATGATTCTATCATATGTATAGATATATTTATTTAATTTCCAATTGTTCATTTGTTCTATGCTTTCTTTTTCAGAGTAAAAATGTGGAAAAATGTTGGTGAGACTAAAACTTTTGACCAGTTGCGTATATCTGTTTTGACATTCACCATGTGCGGAAATTGCACTCAGCTAGCAAAGTTTTAGATACTCTAGGCAGGCTGACGTTTTCTTTTTGGCATGCAATTTGTTTTGTTTTGTTATTTTTTTTTTTTTTACCACTGCATTAATTAAACTGCTTCCTTACACAACATGATCCTTGCAGAAAGACAGCTTAAATAATAATAATATAAAAATATATATAAAAAAATATAGATATATCGAAAAAAAATTGAGAAAAAACATTTCCATGTTGTTTTGTTGAAATATATTTATGAGTTCTTAAAGTTTCAGAGCATGATACAGGCAAAAAATAAACAAGTCCAAAACTGCAATTTTATGTCTTTTTGAGTTGTTTCACAGAATCCACAGTGACATCCAACAGGTTTTTTTTTCTTTTCCAGACCACCACACATAACTGATATACAATATACAACATGTGAACAAATGATCCTGATGTGGTTGTATTCTGTTTGATAATATGCAAATGAAGTAAATAATATACTTATGCTAACCCTGCCCCAACTTTACTGTTAACCTTTATATGATTTTATATGACCTGTGACTTTATACAACATGTGAATTCTTATGAATTTGCAACTGCATTGCCGAATTTCATCCTTGGATCCTATTGTTTTGCCATTATACATTAAAAAGGTACCGAAAAGGGGTTTAATTATAGCAATGCCTGTCACCAGGTCGGTACCCTCAAGGGTAAATATTTATGCTTTTAACCAAATAAAGATAATGGCAGAGTAACATCATTACTGACCACAGCTTTAGATTTGTGGATACACTTACAGTACATTATACCTTGAAGAACAAAAATGTAGCTGTACTGTACCTATTATCCGACAGTGTAAAAAATAAGTAAGAACAAACGCGATTAATCAACAATGAATCATGCATTATGACTGATACACCATTTCATCACAGTATTATTCTTCCTCAACTTAACACATCTATATATGGCATGATATTTATATTTCACAGTTCATAAATCCACACCGCAAATATTGATATGATATTACTAGTATGCACTAATTTAATTTGAAATGACAAATTTCCTTTAATTCTACATTTTTCCATAGGTGTAACGTTCAAGCAAGCTAGCGCGATCTAACAAGCTCTTTATAAAACTCGCTGCTATACTATCACCAGTTCTATCCCAACTAATAATGGCTCATTAATTAATATTGCGTAATTAATCTGTGCTAAGCCGCACTCTCGGCTCTTTAAATTGCGAGTGGCCAAAGTGGGAACCGGTTTGTGTAGATTTCCTGTTCATACCAAAACATAATCATGCATTAACCTCATAATGAGGTTGAAACTGAGTCTTTAATAAATCCTCCACATGTCACAAATCCATTTTGACCAACTGTGCAACCCCCTTTTCAGTCTAATCACACTGGATTACCAAATCTGCCTATTGCTAATCTGAGACCAGTTTTGCCCTGGGTGTTAGGATCTGAATGAAAATATTGTATTTGGATATTCAGTCATAGATATGCACTGATTAATGACCTTTGACCTTGTGGTCTTCAGTCCATCATCACTCCAGTTATAATTGATGGATTAGACACACAAACACATACCCAGTGATATCCTTTTGCTCTGGTGTGTAATTAGAGTGGAATTTGTTTAAAAGCATGAGACTCTGATACACCCTCATCCGACCTCCACTAATTAGATGCACATTTATATGAACTAATGCGCTTTTTGTAACACAATTCAGTTAAGGCTATGGTCATTGACCTAATTCACACATTCCTGGACTGCTTTTAAACTGGACAGTAGCTTGCTTAGTTTTCTATATAAATAATTCATAAACATGAAATAAATCTAATGCAGATTAATATTAATTTTGTGACTTTATTGCCTCAGTCATCTGTGCACAATATTGTTTAGCTTGTTAAATTCTATGTTTTTTTTTTAGCTGTTACTAATGAATTAAGCAGATACTATATGGATTAAAAGTGTGTTCTGGTAAAATATGTATGGTGTGTGTGTAGCAGGAGTGGAATAAATGTAAGGATCGACCTGCCAGCATATATTCTGCTGCGCACGATCTTTGGATGATCAATGCTCCTATTAACTGTTTTTTTTTTCTTCTAGGTTTTGATATCGCACTTGTAGCTCACCCCAGCCTGCTAATGCATGATAACATCCATAAAATTACAAAGCTCAAGCTCTAAGTTTAATATTGAAAATATATTTAATCTTTTAATGTTGTTTTACACACTCTGAAGTTATAGCTCTTATAATGGTCCACTGATATGCTCTAATTAATAATAAACAACGTTGCACGCTTTTTTTTTAGCAAATTCTGAGTGAAAGATATCGCTGTACCATATGATACATTTATACTGTTAGTATAATTTGTGCTATACTGTTAATGTGTGGATTATGAATTGTACATGTATTGATACGCAAAGAAAAATAAACTAGACCATGAAAGTGTAGGTGTTTGAACATTTCTAATGGTCATTGATACTGTCATTGTATTGAGATCTACAAGGTTATAAGGGAACAAATAATTAAGGAATCCTGATTTTCGTAATAAATATGGTGGTTGAGGGTGATTCCACAATTGGGGTGCCATTTGTGTGCACATACAAATATGTACGAACATTTTAAATAGAGGTAAATCCTTTCCAACAATTTTAAGTTATACATAACTTAAAATATGAACAAACCCTCTACAGAACTTTTTGCACTGGCACTTTTGCCTGTAAGCAGCACTTTTCGCTGCCCAGTATAACTCCACTTTACCTTGAAACATAATCATTAAAATACTTTAAAATCACATTATTTTTTCATTAATGTCTGAACCCATTTACCCTCCCATATTCCAAATGTCCTTTTTCAAAAGTCAACCATTATTCAACCCTATTAAATATTCAGCAGGAAGTTGCATCATCTAAACCTCCTGAAAATCACTGGAAGAAGAACATGACTTTCAATTATATATTTTTCTATATTTTCGATGATATTGTGATATCACCCACTTACCAAATGAAAGTACATTCATCATTAGAATGTCCATCATGACCTATGGCTGTTAGGTGTGCACATAATTGGTGTATTTCCTAATTCTTTGCTAAAAAACACAATCATGTACAATTTCCGGCCTAATTTTGCTGTCGCAGACAAAGAATCACAAACTGTGAGTTGAGATTAATAGTCTTAGGGCGTTTTTACACATGGCTCATTTGGAGCATTTGTTTCAGAACCTGGTGTGTTTTCTCCCTTATTTTGGGTTCGTTTAGACATACTGTATATGAACACGGCAATCATGATTGGATCTGCACCAAAAACGAACTCTGGAGCGGTGCGCTTGTGGTGAGAATGCAATCTGACCCAACAAGCCAACCTGTATAGCAATGCATGATGGGTTACATAACTGCATTATTTAAATAGCATATTTTTTTATTTGATAATGGCTCGCAACATGAATCGTGGTTTAACTTGGACCAAAGACGAGGTACTGTAAAATACCTCGTTGAAATTTAATCCGATGAACATATTTCTGAACAACTTTCAAAAATGCATAAAAACACTGAGGTTTATAAAGTATTTAGAGAGCTTCTCAATGAGATGGGCTTTAATCCCTCTGTAGAAAATATAAATTAGATCAATTATAATAACTACATCTAAAAAGAAAGCCACAATAAACTCACATAGCTGCTGTATATGCATCTGGATGGATGACCGGTATTCGCAGAACCCCAGAACATAAACAGGTGCACTCTGACCAATGAGAGGACAGTTTACTCACATGCAATTTGCATAAACACATTTTGGTACATTTTGAAATGTTACCTTGTGAAAGCAAACTGAGCCAAGGAAAAAATACAACATTGTAATAATAAGTCCCCGTTTCGGAACAAAGCACGGATCTACAGGTGACCATGAGTAACTGACAAGCTCAGTGTGAGATTTCTGCTATGATGCTTGTCTAGACGCTTGTCGTCCACCAATTGGAGGACGGAGTATGTACACATGTACATTTCGCAGGACAGGTACAAATACAGTAGTGGCAATGGCAAAAATTCATTGAAATATGCTAACAGCGAGAAAAATGATCTGTATTACCTCAAGTTCACTTTGAAGAACATTTCTTTTTATGCATGAGCCCAGACTTATGATGTAAACAGAATATAGTTATTTTGTTTAATCACACTTCAATCTTCAGAGAATATTCATCATATAATCACAAAATCGAAGTCTTTTATAAAATTCTACCAAGATTGTATTTAGATTGCCTTCATACAATGTGACAAGTATTAATACCTAAATAACTGAAATGCCACAGGTTTTATTTTACAGAAAAATGATGCCAGTGCTAACTAAGACGTTGTAAAAAAATTTTTTTTGAAAGGGAAAATACATATTTGCTTATACTGCATGCTGACAAATGATAAAACATCAAATTTTTAAGAGTGAAATGACACCAGAATCATGGACTCTTCGTATAATAGTTTCTAATGGCTTGGTAGTGGTTTCTGTGGTTAATATATCTGAAGGAATTTAATTTCTGTCTCTATGGGATAACACAACACATAATAACAGTGTTCATATAAGCAGTGCTTAAGAACTGGGAAGGAGTATGAGTTAGTAAGATGGGGTAAGTGGTCTATGCTAGCAAGAAATAGGAAAAGTGTATGTCCTAGCGGAAATGGATGAGAAGTTTGTGCTAGGAAGGAATGGCTAACATGTCTATGCTAAGAAGGGGGTTACATGCTGACAAGTAATGGGTAAGAGATATGGGTTAGCAAGAAATTGAACATGAGGCTATGCTAGCAAAAATGAGAGAGTGTGCGCTATCAGAAAATGAGAAAGGATTCTATGCTAGCAGGAACTAGGTAAGGAGTCTGCGCTAGCAATAACTGGATAGGAGGTCTGTGCTAGCAAGAAATAAGAACAGACTCAGTGCTAGCAAGAAATGTATAGAGAGTCTGTACTAACAATGAATGCTAACTGGTAAATGAATTGCACTTATATAGCGTTTTTTCTTTTTCAATTTTTTTTTTTTTTTACCTTAGTGGTTCTACAAAGTGCTTTACACTTGTTTTCATTCACACACACACACACACACACACACTTACACACACACACACACACTCATGGTAAAAGAGCTGCCATGCAAGGTGCTAGCTTGCCATCGAGAGCAACTTGGGGTTCAGTGTCTTGCCCAAGAACGATTTGGCATGTGGAGTCACGAGGGCCGGGAATCGAACCGCCAACGATGAGTGGACACCCCGCTCTACCACCTGATCCACAGCCGCCACCAAAGGAGTCGGCACTAGCAAGAAATGCCAAAAGAGTCTGTGTTGAAGTGGGCAAGGAGTCTGTGCTTGCAAGAAATGTGAAAGGAATGTGTTGAAATGAGAAATGAGTCTGTGCTTGCAAAACAAATTGCTAAGGAGCATTGTTTAGCATGAGTTTGGTGAAAATATCAGTCTGTGTAAGCATGATATGGCTAAAAAGTGTGTGTTATTGTAAGATAGGTTAACAGTGTGCAGCAGCAGAACATGGGTAATGTCTGTGTATTACCATGAGATGGGCAAGTTCTGTATGTTAGCATAAGATAGCTAATCAGTGTTTGTTAGCTGCTCTTTGTGAAAATTAATTCTGCGGTGGAAAACAATTTCCAACAAAGTGTCAGGAATATAGTCTAATGTGTGCAGTGTAACTGTAGTCAAGTGTCCTGAGGGAACAATTCATTACAGCCACTGCATTTTACTGACTGAGAAAAGCACGAGTGCTTGACTGAATGTTTGTAGCTTTTATTCACTGTGGCACACAAACCTTCAGCACACATGCACACAATAAAACGATGAAGGAAATTGCACAGATGAATATGTTTTCCCTCCACCTAAACCAGTTCACTTTCAGAACGAGCATATCTGAATTAGAGCGAGTGCCAACGTCGTGCCCTATAAAAAGAGCCTTTTCCTTGGCCATAGAGAGAGGAAGAGAGAGATTTGTGAGAGAGATTATTATTATTATTATTATTATTATTTTTACAGATAGTGGAAACCCCATCTCATGCCCCTGCCTTTTTTCCTCTCTGCTCCACGACGATAAGATTGACCAGTATGATCGTCTTGCTAATGCTGTTTATTCAAGCTAGCTGTTTTTGGATCCTGAACATCACTGGGAGAATTAAAAAAACTCTGAATCTCAGCAGGGGGTCAGAGGGCTGGTAGAGGTTGCTGAGCTCATGGTACATGGTAAAAAAAAAAAAAAAATGTCAAAGAATGTATTTTCTCTGGTTCTTGTAACTTCTCATTTTGGATCTCTTTCTGTTATTGTGCACTCTTTGAATAAGATTCAATGTTATATTCTTGTTCAAATCTCAGGTCATAGGAGGTTGAAGTCGAGAAATGATGTATTCTGAATTACCAATGTGCCAATTATTGTAGAAGAATGTGAATATTTCCTATTGTCAATGGTTGAAGGACACTTTTTTGATGTATCGTCTGCAGTAATACTCATGTACCCCTTTACCTGTGATCTCAATACATTATTATTTAAGTTTTGTTTACTCTTCACCCTGTCCAGGGTGTACCCTGCCTTGTGCCCGATGCTTCCTCGGATAGGCTCCAGGTTCCCCACGACCCTGAAGAAGGAATAAGCGGTAAGATGGATGGATGGATGGATGGATGGATGGATGTTTACTCTTCCCTCTATGAAGGGCACAAATCAGGGTGAGCTCTTATACCAGGATAACGTTGTATGGGGAAAAGGTCTTGCCATGAAAAAGTGTGTAGTTATATATACACATATTATAGATCTGTATATATTCTACAGTACTTGATACGGTCGTCTACGTGGACATCATGTAAACATATTCTCAAAATATTCAAATATAAGTAAATTTTGAGGTGTGTGCATACCATCCACACTAAATGTACCTGTTTTAGCAAGGTTTTGTGTGTAGGTACCTGCGACAAAGTTAGAAGTTAGAATTTACAGGGGGTCACTGATGTTAAACGGCGTATGTCGTGGTTAACAACCTAGCGCTACTCAAAGATTATTAGCTAAATTAGCTTGCTAGTTAAGTTGCTAGTTAAGTTAGTCATCCAATTTTATCTGCAAACATTAACTAGCTAGGTTGTGCTATTTAGATGTTGAAGCTGAATTATAAAATTAAGGTTGAGTAATTTTTATTTATTTATTTAATTTTTATTACTAATAATATATAAAAAAGCAAACAGTGTATAGCCAGCTAGTCTAGTTAGTTAGCTGATAGTTTGCTAGGACCGGTAAGAGTGTTGTTATGGTTAAAGTGTAGGTGTCGCATGAGCAACAAAAATATTGTTGGTATTTAGAGCTCACTGTATTCACTGTATTCGCCTTTGTTTTTGACTTTGTTGTGTTTTGTCTTACATCTATTTAATTCCTAAGTGTTTGTGTTCCTAGCGTTGGGTTTTACATTTATATAAGTCTGAAGCTACATTTAGCTACATTTATGCTAGCTTGTAATGCTATCTAACTAATTTTCTCTGCAAACCTTGACTAGCTAGATTAGGCTACTTATAGTCCAGTTAAGCAAGTAATGCGACTTAAGACGAAAAAAAGTCATTGTTGTAACCAGACCATATTTATCAGAGTAATTTATGATCTCACAGTATTTCCTGGATGTGTTTTAACATTCTAACTGTTTAAACACTGGGTTTAGGAGTATGACGAGCACATTGTTAGAAGCATGTGATATGAAACCAGCACTGTGATAAGTGCTGTCTAGGTAAGAACAAATGTCTATAGAAAAGCCTAGGTGGGGAAAATAAAATCTCTTGTTCAGTGTGTCGTTCTTGATGATGAGCCAATATTGATCTTTGACAATGAGAGATTCCTTCACAATGAATACAATGAAACATCCATCCATCCATCCATTTTCTGTACCGCTTATCCTACACAAGATCGCAGTGGGAGCCTAGGAGCATATCCCAGGGAACTTGGGGGACAAGGCGGGGGACATCCAGGACGGGGTGCCAACCCATCTCAGGGGACAAACACACTCACACACCCATTCTGGAAATGCCAATCAGCCTACAATGCACGTCTTTGAGGGAGCTGGGGTAGGAAACCAGAGTAACCAGAGGAAACCCCCGAAGCATGGGGAGAACATGTGAACTCTGTGCACACAGAGCGGAGATGTGATTCAAACCTCCAACCACGGAGGTGTGAGGCAAAACAATCACACTTGCTTGAGACAGCCTAGAAGCTGAAGCAGTTAAAGACATTTCAGATTGGTTATAGACTGCACTTACACATTTCATGATCTGTTTATAGGTTACATGTCTGAGTTCAATAAAGCCTTTGGGGTTTTGTCGTTTAAGTGGCTAGTAATACCACCTCAGAACACCAATATGGTTGGATCAGATCAGGTAATCTCAGACAGCAATTAGACTGGAGTACAGCACCGAAATCTCATCCGTCTTCTCATCTATTGCTTTTTGCTCTGCTCTTTACAAATCCTCTTTATGCTACTTCATGGACCATCTCCGTAATACAGTCTGCACTCCATGACACCCCACGCAACTAAAATCTCCTGTTTATACAATCCTAATTTGGTCTAATTGAAGTCTATTACAAAAATTGGACCACAGATATATGCATATAAACATAGTTCTTGATGCTAAATATCCATCTCTCTATTCACAATACAAAAACTAACATTTTAATTATCACTGTTCACTAACGGTCAAAGGTCAATGATGTTTGCACATGATCTAAGTCCTGGCAACAGACTGTTTCTGATTTTGCTTATTTTCTAGCCGGTATGAACATATGGAGCAGTGCGTTTAAGTCTGTGTTTGTCTTCTGAACAGATGTTTTTAATGACTTCTTCACTGATGCTGTAAGTTTGTTTTTATAGCATGCTAATAAGCTAGTGGCAATTGTTGCATTAACCTAGTCATACTGTACCAAAAGCAATCTGACACTGGCAAAGACGTTTCACTCAATAAAATTTTACTAATTAAAGTTGTACTAAACAAAATAAATATCCGTCTATATAATTACTATATAACTGTAGAGGCTGGAGTGATTAGTAGCGGTTAGTAGTAGAGGTTACATGCACATAAATTTTTGTCAAAGAGATATGTACAAAGTATTCCTGTTTTTGTTTTTAACCATATATACAGTCCTGTATACCCATATACAGTCAGCTCCATAAATATTTGGACACCGAGAAAGTTATTGTTATTTTAGATGTCAACAACAGTATATTGGAGATGAAATTAAAGCTCAAAGTGCAGACTTTCAGCTTTAATTTGATTACATAAATCTGGTGTATGGTGTAGGGATTACAGAAATTATGGTTCTTCTCCTTTTTAAGTGATTGGACAAACTAACAACCATTAAATATTGTCGTTTTCAATACTTGGTTGCAAATCCTTTGCAGTCAATGAATGCTTGAAGTCTTGAAATCATAAATATCACCAGACGCTAGGCTTCTTCCTTGGTGATGCCATGCCATGCCTTTACCGGAACTTTATTGAAGACTTCCCGCTGTCTTCACTCCTTGATTTCAGTTTTGTCTTCAGCGACTGCAGTACATGGATTCAAATCAGGCGATTGACTCAGCCATTACAGAACATTCCACTTCTTTGCCTTAAAAAAGTCTCGGTTTGCTTTGAAAGTATGCTTGGGTCATTGTGCATCTACTCTGGGAACTGCTGTCCAATGAGTTTTGAAGCATTTGGCTGAATCTGAGCACATAATATAGCCGTATACACTCAGAATTCGTCCTGCTGCTCGTCAGCATTCACATTAATAAATAAAGGGAGTCACACCATTGGCAGCCGTATATACCCATGCCATAAGATAAGGTGGTATGCTTCAGATCATGAGCAGTTCCTTCCCTCTTAATACTCTTCTCTTCCCATAATTATGGTACAAATTGATCGTTGTCTCATCTGTCCATAGGATGCCCAGAACTGTATAGGGTTTTTCAAAACATTTTTGGCAAACTCTAATCTGGTCTTCCTGTTTTTGAGACCTACCAATTGTTTACATCTTATCAATTGCTTAACCCTATGTATTTACTTTGATGAAGGCTTCTCTTGATTGTTATCTTTGACACAGCTACACCTACCTCCTGGAGGGTGTTCTTCAGCACATACGTAATGTAAATACCCTCAAATTTAAAGCCTCAGATTTGAACTCATATTCATTATCCATCCATCTATTTTCTGTACCCCTTATCCTACGCAGGGTCGCAAGGAGCCTTGAGCCTATCGCAGGGAGCTCAGGGCACGAGGCATGGGACACCCTGGACGGAGGGCCAACCCATTGCAGGGCACAATTTCACACACATTCACACACTAAGGACAATTTGGAAATGCCAGTAAATCTACTGTGCAGTTTTTTGGACTGGGGAATGAAACCGGAGTACCTAGTGAAAACCTCCGAAGCATGGAGAGAACACACAAACTAAGGCCCTGTTTACCCTATTACATTCTTGTTTTTAAAAAATGGCATTTTAAAATGAAAACTATGCATACATCTAAACAAGACGTTGGTTGCTAGTTACCAGCAGGCACAGCAAACCGGTGTTCCATGTAGGGCTTACGCTGCTGGAAATAAGATTTGTTGCTGATTGCACTAATCATAGCTCACCTCTTGCGCATGTAGGTAGCTGCAGTATTATAAAATACAGAATTTAACTGCACAATGGCTGTGAAGAATGACAACAAAGTCAGCAAAGCTTGCGGTTCAGTCTCCGTGTTGTTGTGCATACAATCAAGGTAGAGTAACGGTCATATGGTAGGGGCTTGACAAATCAGGGAAGGATACGCAATGATCCAGAAGACCCAATCAGGGGGCGAGTGTGGGCGAAGCCACGTCTTCCTGTTCAAAAGTCTTCGTTTTAGTCTGTTTACACTGAAACGCGGTCTTCTGCGTTTCCAAAAGTCTCCGTTTTCGAGGGTTGAACATGCCGCAGTCGTGTAGACGACAGGCGTTACCTTAAGGTAAAACTTGTGCATTTTAAAACAAAAATGCACTAGTATAAAGAAGGTCTGAGGTGGGATTCAAACCTCCCACCCTGGAGGTGTGAGGGAAATGTGCTAAGCATTAAACCACTGCGCTCTTTTCCATAATATATACTGTGGTAGACTAAAATAAGAAAAGGTTTTTGTCAATGTCTGAATATTTATGCACCCGAATATATTCTCATTACATAGGGAACTACATAATGGTGTACTAGAATTTACGTAGTGCATTATATGGCTAATAAAATGACATTTAGGGAAATAAGTGTCTCCATTTATATTCTTGTTGGGCTAAAAAAAAAAAAAAAAAAACACAGAGGAAAATAGTATTTGAAAAGTACAACATTAATGAATTGTATATAGCTGCATAAAATTTAGGAATTGCAAGTTTCAACAGATGTATGTTAGGAGAGTAAAAGTAGAACATTAAAACAACTTTTTTTTTTGCCTTTGAATATGCAAATATTATGAAAACGAGAAGACTATTTGAAAGTGGTAACTAGTGGCTTAGGTGTTATGCACTTCTAATACATGATAATGTGTTCAAAACTAACTTAAAACACTGGATCTGTATGCAGTGTGTCTTAGCAGAGGATTGGTAAGGAGTGTGTGCTAGCTGGTCTTCTTTATAATTAATGCTGCTGTCTGTCACTGCAGTTCATCTTGGCATTTTGTAAAATCTTCTTCCGAAATTCTCTGCAAATCCCCTGCAGGCATACAAATCCCTTTAAATCTCACTCTCTTTCTCTTTACTTGTCCCTTCTTCTTCTTCTATTTGTCTTAATTTCCTCTCCTTGCTTCCCAACCCCCTCCCTATTTGCCACTGTCTTTACAGCTGTTTGCCTACCTCTGTACTTTCTCCCTATTTCATTTTCTTCAGTCTTCTCTTTTGTTCTCCCATTAGCACTGTTCTACCTATTGTGCTTTCCACATGTGTGTTTTATACAGAAGTCTTTTGATGAACTAAGCATTGTGCCATGCTTCGTCTTTCTCCAACACTCCTCCATACACCCCCCCCCAGGGTGTGTTAATGTGTGTGTTAATGCGTGTGCGTGTGTGTGTGCCGATCTGTCATAGCCGTTAAGAGCAGTAGCAGCACCAGTCTTTCTCGATTACACCGTGTTGGGGATTAGTGCTCCGGCATGATCTACATGCTCCTGCGCTTATATTCGTTGTACCACACACACACACACACACACACACACACACACACATACACACACACATACACACACTCACGCATATGGCATGCAAAAGCTGGTGGAGAATGGTACAGTCTAAATGGTGTTGTCTGTCCAGGTCTTTAATGCAAATTTTGAAAATGCAAATAAAAAAATGAATGTAAAAGCCCAACTTTGAAAAAAGTAAGAAGCAAAGAAACAAAAAACAGCAACCACACAGTGCAGAATCTCACAAAACAAGGTCCTACTCTTGACATGCTTGGCTGAGGTGGAAAAGTTGGTAACACTGCGTTCGACTAAAGGTTCTAACTCATACTTTCCAAACTCCAACTAGGAAAAAACAAAGGAAACAGCCGTCAACTCAGGATTCTTACTCAGAGGGTGGAGTTCAGCAAATGACGTCAAGTCAACATGGCTGCTCACAGCATCAGCAGTAAACAAAGTAGCACTTATTAGATTTAAATGAGTAAGATTGTATATACAAGTATTCGCTTTAGATCAATCAACATGCAGAAATTTTACCTTGTTAAATATTTCAAATTCACTGTATACCTCCTCCTGTTTTGAGGAGGTTGTTGCTAGGAAAAGATGAATATGGGGGCTTCCATGATATTTTTAAATATAAAAATAATAAATAAATAAATAAATAAATAAATAAATAAAATTAAAAATGAATCTCCAACTTCCCATTTCCGAGGTAAATCGAATGCAACATGGGACCAAGATTTTATTTATTATTTTTTTTTGTTGATTTTTTCAATTGTTTTTTATTCATTGAGAAGTTGATTTCAGTGACAAACACTAATGCTTCTTTCCTCACTCTTTTCCCCATTTCATCTTTATTCAGTCTGTACAGGATTTCGCTGAGTTTTTTGTTTTTTTGCGGAAAACTACTTGAATTGGCGTAATTGCAATTGCACGGAATTGTTTTGCACGGCCTTTATCAGTGATGTTTGTTGGTAAATGAAACCTTTTAGCTGTACGCGTCATGTTCGACGCATGTGAATTCAGAGCAGGCTTCGGCTGAATGTTCGCTGTGATGATGTCACATGACACCCAAATCTGCGGAAAATCTGCTGCAATTTTTAAAAATATTGCTTAATGCAATATTGCTTAAGTATAATTTTAAGTGAATTACAGTCATGACTGAGGATGTACCATCAACTGGGCATCTTTAATATGTACAGTTTACCTAAAAAAATGTGAGTGTAGGTTACCATTAAAACAATTTAAAGTAAAGTGCCTTGAAATGCACAGTGTTATTCGATATCTTGCCATCATTTCCACTGAAACAACAAGTCAGGGCGGGACACATCGTGTGGTTCCTCCCCCCTTTTAAATAGCCATTAGCATTTAGCTTACCTGACAATCCAGGCTAAGCTGTACTTGACTCTTAGGCACCATGAATTTTTATAATGTTGGGGCAGGACACTTCAGACTCTAGAGAGCATTTGAACGGACAGCAAATCTGATAAGAAGCTGAAGTGTAGAATTATGTCATCAAAATTGTTGATCCGTGTTGGTGGTAGAGAGTGTCATGGAAATTAGACAACATACAGACTCGTCCTCTGGAGGTAAAAAGGTTTATTACAGAAATATGGTTCATACAGGATAGAATAAAGCAGGATAGAATAATGAGTGCACTCTGAAGCCCTTGAACTAAACCACTACTATATATATATGAAACGCAGAGCATGACATAATTCTATGTACTGATAAATAGCAGTTTGAGGCAGTTCAAACAGGCTTTGTTTCAGGATCTTGGAAGATGTTTAGACGAACCTTGAACAGAAGAACATGTTCGAGTCTGTGTAAGCAGATAAACATTCTGCACTGTTCTCAGTGAAATGACATGGCCTTCTTAGGCATTATCCTCACATGAGAATGAAACAGAACAAGATATAAATGTGAATAAATGTGAATTTTGTCATTGTTCTGGAGCACACTAGCTTATAGATAACCTTAAGGCTGACAAAACAAACAAAACTTTAATTGTGGACTTTAAGGCACGTAAATGGACCTTTACTGTACATTACCCTGAAAGCCATTTAAAAGAACACCACATGCACTTTTGCAGGCAAAATATGCACACTAAAGCTACAAAAGATGTAGTCTTGATGGTACCACCTCATCGACAAGGAAAAGTACAGTTTGGTACCTTTTATTTCTAAAAGTGTACTTTACAAATTGTATCTTAAAAGCATTTTCAGTACTGTAGAGGATTTTTTTATTCCAGTTTCAGTATGAGTTCAGTAACCTACTACACTAGATAGTATAAACAGTAGTGGAGTTAAATATGATATATGTAGGGTAATATTAGTATGATATCTCAGATATATACGTTGCACGCTAAATTTATTAGTCAGTGTCAAATTTAATATTTTTAGGAGAAAAGTGTTGTGTCACGTTACAAAGGTAGAGATGGAAGCAACCGCAGATCTTCAAACAGTTTAATAAACAAACAGTCAACAAAACAAAGACACTAAGACAACTAGGCAAATTACTGTGGCTAAACATAATCTATGAAACAAAACATGGTACAAGGACAAAGGTCAAGATAGACAATATGTAAGGCGAGGAAGCAGTATAAACAGTGGCTATATATATGCGTGCTTGTTAAACAGAAACGTGATACAGGTGCAGATGGTCATGTGACAGTGATGTAGTATGGTGCCGTGGCTGCTGGGAAATGAAGTCCAGAGTTACCTCTTTGATATATGACAATGAGAAGTATCATGCTGTTATAGATCACAGGCACTTGTGTACTTATTGATTGAAACCTTCTAGAACTATAACACACACAGAATTGTAAAGAAAAGATTCAGAGACAAAACAAATTGTGTAAATAAAAACTAATGTAAATGTGATTTGAAGTATCAAAAATAGATAGATAATAGATTAATAGTAAATTGATAGAGTCTTGTTTTATACTGACTGATACATTGATACATTGTGATTTACTGCTTCGGGGCAGGGAAATTTATCCACTATGTCTACACGCCCGTGCTCTCAGTATATACGTGTGTGTCGTAGAGAGAGTGCTATATAGTAAAATAACCTTTTGAAATCTGAAAAATGAAATTAGAAAGTATTCAATCATTGTGACACTGGGAAACTCAAATGCCAGTCAAATCTCCTTTGATCATCTGACATGCAGAGAAAAGTGTTGACCCCCCCCCCCCTTTTGATATCGCAAAAGGCAGTCTAAATGGCAAGAGTATGGGGAAAAGAAATTACAAGAGAAATGATGCACACTTCATATGAAATTCCCTCCTCCCCTGACGCAATTTAGCAAATTTGTGACATTTCCACCATATTTTACTTCCCTGTTCACTTTCATTTTAGGATTTCGTTTTATGAAAAGAACTGCACATTCTGATTTGCATTCATGCATCGAGGCCACATTTACACAGAGGGCAAAGTATTCAATGATCTTCTGAATTTCCTTTCCTTGTTCCCTTCACCCCTTATCTTCAGCGACTGTGCTCAGCAAAAGATTTAATGTGGAAGGAGGAAAAAAAAAATAGAGTGAAAAAAACTCTGCTTTTGCATAAAACGGCAAGCGAGAGGAATCTAAAACAGTTGCTGAGGAAGTGTTCAGAGATGAATATATTAGCATAACTTAGTGCCTGGGAAGTAATCATACGTCTCCAAGTGTGAGGATCCCCTATGGGCTTGTCTCTGTCCTGTCTCTGAGTTAAGATCCTGACCTGTTTGCTCAAGCATGTCTGGTAGTTTGTGTACTGTATGTGCCTCTGCTAGGGGGACTAGAATTGAGAAAGGTGACTTAGCAGGTAGCGTTTCCGCCTCCTAGCTACAGGGTCCATGGGTCGATCCTAAGCTCGGGTGACTGTCTGTGTGGATTTGTAGGGCATGCTGAAGCATGCAAGCATCTCTGCATAGATTTCCTCTGTCTTATCCGTTTTTCTCCAGATCCACCATATCCCTGACTAAGATAAATCACTTACTGATGATCAATAATGTATGAATGTATTACCATGCAAGCAAGACTGTTCCTGTCACAAAATCACACAGATTTGGATGCACAAGCAGGACTTTATCTTGGTCACAGATGCAATGGATGCGAAATCCATTGCAACTCACCATGCACACACATTCACAGTTAGGGAAAATTTTAGAGTCACCAATTCACCTCCTGGTCTGTTTTTGGGAAGTGTGAGGAAACCTACACGAACGCAAGGAAGAACATGTGAAACGTTGGTAAACAAATGGTTGGGTAATGTGCAAACAGATATCCATTCTTTCATTCATTCATCTTCAGTGACACTGGTCAAGATCATGGTGGTTCCAGAGCCTAATTGTGACTTAAGAATATACCACGGATACCTGCCCAGAAATTCAACATTCAAACATGGATTCACACCCAGGGGGCAATTTAGCATATCCAGTCCAGCTACCAGGTGGGGAAGAAACTGAAGAACCCAAGGAAACCCACATGACCTTGGGAGAACATGGGAAGAACATCATAGGCACTAATGCTGAAGCAAGGCTTCACAAAGAAGAACCATAAAAGGTGTGTTGTGATTAAAAACACGGGTGTGTGTGATTGGAAGTCTGATGTTTGTGAATGGGGATAGGCTGCTTGTGAGTCTTGGATATTGTGGGTAAGTTTTTGGGTTTGGTGGAAGCAGGTTACAGATGCAGAAGTGATAATTACAGTACACATATCTCAGTATTGACAGGAAACTGGGATCAGAGTAAAGCATCAACAGCACCCCTTGATCTGTAGGGCCGTAAGGGTCTTATTCAAGGGCCCAAAATTGACAGTACTTAGATTTGTCCTCACAACCTTTCTCTCACTACTACAGGACCTTAACTGCTGAGCTCTTACTGCCTCCAGGTAAGACAGGTGGGAATCAGAAAGCTGAGGGATTTGCTAACAGGAAAAGAATAAGCGCTAGAATACTGTATGTGAGGCTAAGTGCAGAACAGACTTTAGAAATGCACTCATAGACATTGTGCCATGTGCCACATGCCCACATTTTACCACTTGTCTTGATTTCAGACACAGTGGAACTGAGTGAATGATTGGCGGCTTTCACTATGAATAGCTGTCACAGAATTCTCATGATTACTTTTGTGTTTGCTTCCTGCTTTACCTCACTCCTGCACCAGCCTGCTAGTCCTGATTTTGTCAAGTGACAAATGTCTCAGAGTCAACAGTGTCAGAGCTATTGTTAACTCAATCATCATAGCAGGCTAGATATCTTGCTCGAACACAATTAGTATTATTAATCACCTAGGTTGTAATGAATCCAAACGAATGCTGATCACTAATGCTGTAGAGGTAATGTTAATAACGTTAGCTTATCGATGTAGTCGACTAGCTAATGTGCTCTTTTGAGGTACCTGGCTAGTTTAATTAGTATTGCTAAACTATTATGTTTCGTGATCACCTTTGCTATCTACAATGTTAAGCCAAAAGGTTTAAAATCCTAATTGAGATTCTAGTCATATATCTAAATGGCTGATGAAATAACATACATACATGTGTCAGTCATGTGATAATTGCTGTAATGACAAAATAGCATCTGTTAAATCCTGTTGGGATCTCCTCGAACTCAGAAATGATTTGGAAATTAGGATATAGAAACCCACATCATACACCACGTTTGACCAGTTTGTAGATAGGAAGTAAGGCTACAATTAAACACTAATTATGCAGTCACTACTAGGAAATGACAGTTTAATTTTGACATTAAACTCCTTAGTACCTTTAACTCTACAGGTCACTGACATTTTTTTCGGCCATGGTTATTTATAAGTGACATTATACGCTGCCAATTGAGAGCTTTAAAAGCACCTGAAACATACTAATTACTGCAATTACAACATGACATGAATGCAGTGTTAAACACCTCTGCGTGATTGGGTAGTGTGCGAGGTTTTCTAAGACTCGGTATCTAGTTTGTCCATTCTACATGTAATCAAATGAAAACCTGGAAAAATAATGCATGACAACACCACGTTTTGGATTATTTTTCTATAATAGCAAATCCTGAAGTTCGCATTCGTTACATGCAATTCTAAGTAAATCGCAGTAAATACTGTTACAGGGTTAGATGGGAAGCTCTTCGAAATCTCATCAGCTCACCTATGGACGCTATCTATCTCAGTCACTACTGCTGCATCTGTAAGAACAAACTCTTGGAGGAAGTGGTGGCTTCTGGACATCACAATTGGAGTGTTATTGACCTGGACCAAAGGAGGTTACGCTCTAATCTGTCTCTTCCATGGCAGCTATGAAAGAGTAGGCCATCTCCCTGGACTGACTGTGCTGAATTAAAGGTAAAGTGAGTGGAGCACATTTGTAATTCAAGCAGTCGCTTGATTTTGTCAGTGTGAGACAGGAAGGAGTGCTGCCTTGAGCATTTGCATTCCTATAGATGTCCTCATCTTCATTTCAGCATTTCAGAAAATCACAGCCTGCTCACGGAGATCACGGCGCCTCCAGAGCTCGAGGGAGCGAAGAAGGAGGGGGGGGGATCAAGACTCATTTGCAAATGCCTGGTACACTTAGAGTTTGCTTTCTCTCTTTGTCTGTCTCTCTTTTCATAATAATACTAATAAAAAAAAAACCTTTCTATTAGCATATTCTGCTTTCCCAGTTCGGAAAAAGTCACGTGTCGACCCATACTGTTGTTTAAATGAACAATTCCTGCATGTCTGTCACACACACATTGTCTTTCTCACTGTCTCTCATCTTGCCTTGGTAAATACCACACCAAGTTGAGCCTGGCTCTGCAAACACAGATTGCATTTGAATGATCTCCAGTGTCTCAACACTATTTTATCTTGTATTGTTCACTGCACGGTGCTTGTTCTTTTTCAACGTTCACACAAAAGGAGAAAAGAGTTTATTAGTCACGCTTTGTATTACAGGTAATCTTGAAGATTTGATAAAGAAATTATGGAAATTGCATTATGACTCCAAACTGTGAAAACAAAATTATGATATCAAATTGAAGTGTTGTATTAAACATCCAGCGACATCGGGTTTCCAGCAAACCATCTGAATTTTAAGAGGACTGGCTGGGCGTGGCCTAATAGTCAATACGCATGCTTGATTGACACGTCTCTATGTGAGACTCCCAAGCGTGCTTCACCAAGCGTAGCAAAATTAAACGCAAACGCACATGCAGGCAGAATCGGGATTGTTCTCAGTTCCTCAAGAGTTCATTAGTTCAAGGATCTTCATTGTCCTCATAGTCAAGTCAAGTGAGTTTTTTCCACAGCAGACCCAAAGCATAGTCCTGCTGATGTTATGTATGTGCCACTGTCCATCATGCTTGGATTCTCATTTCATAGTGCGGGTTAAAATTGACACCACTCTATGCAAGTCTAAAGACCAAGCCAGTCTAAAAGTAATTCTGATACACGTTGGGTGTTGGTGTTTAGTGTGATTCAGCGACTCCGAATGCTGAGTTGTGTCATCCAGTGTAGAGACCTCCAAATAAGTTGATGGAGTGCAATGAGAAGAGAGATTGCAGACATAGGATATGTATACAAGCATACAAGTTTTCAAATTTTCTTCTTACAGTTATGTCATTGATAGTAACATTAAGTTGGATGACTGTTCATTTCTACCAGTTGGCCAGAAGTTCAGCATATTAGTAGACTAGTTATCTGTTCCATAGGTGGTTTTCACACTGGGCACATTTGCTGTGGTCTGAATCCAAGTGCAACTGTGTCCCAGCGGAAGGGCGCAGCGATTGTCTGGTTTCAGACTCACTTGATTCTATTGAACCCTTCATTTGCATTAATCTTACACCATCACCAATGTACACAGGGAATTGTGCATTGTGGGCTTTGTGCTGAGAATTGCATCAAGTTTTTTTTTTTTACTTTGAAACAACATTGCTCACTGGTTCTGTTGAACCCAGACTCATTAAATTTTGCTTTTAACAATGCAAAAACGTCTGTAAGTTTTGTTTAACTGCTCCTGTATTTTTTTCCTTTCCCCATATCTCAATAACGTCCCACAATTTTACATGTGTGTGGTGGAAACTGATGATTGGCTAAAACACATGCGCAGGTTACTTTGCTTCCTGAACAATCACAGACCCGAGTACGGGTCGTGCTCACAATAATTGGAATCTCAGGACAGTTCCAATGGAACCAAACTCGGACCACCTCCAACCACGGTTTGGTACCACGGTGCGCTTCCCTGTCCACATGACAGCTTTCACATTACCAGTTTTAAATGCAAAATGTGCTCTGTTTTGGACTGAACTGCAAGTTGGAAAAAAAATACTTTTAAATGATGTGCAGTTCACAGTAGAATTTGATCCATCAAGTCTGTCATCCTATTCTACTTCCAGAGCCGAGTTTTCAGAGACGGAATTGGTGTTAATCAGTAGAATTTATGTTAATAATGTTTTAAAAAGAATAAGTTTATAGTTCTTCAAAGGATGACAATAATGCAGATGTGGCCCAGGCAGAATTTAGACACCCCTGTTTCAGACAGAAATCCCAAAGACTGCGCTACGATTTAATATAGACTTTTTCTTCACTTTATATGTGGAAAGATTCTGCTAAAATACATGTAGAAATATAGAAAGTCACCCAATTACTCATAATTTGTAGTGCATATTTTGCCCACAAGACCAACATTAACCTCATTACAAAGCAATCATGGATTTTAGCCCCCTGGGGTTTTTCTTTTTATCAAGTGTGTTATATAAAATATTCGAGTAGTTTCCTAAGCACATAATTGAACTCGTACACTGCGGCTGCATTGTTAGAGTATATCATATAATGTCATGTATTTAAAAAAAAAAACAAACAAACATGTAAAGCTATAAATGAATTCCAAAATAATACCATGATTTTTTTTTCTCCAATGTTGGAGAAGTTCTGCTTTGAATATTCAAATCCTAAAATGAATCCAAAGCCCCATGAAGAATATAAACCTCAGTGTGATCACACAAAACTGTGACTTAAGTAACATACATGAGCTGAAGATAAAACTTTAGAATGTTCTGCCTGTTGTAAACATCGTGAGACTCTGAGAGACACTGACTCTAGGATTTCCTGGGTTCTACGCATTGCACAGGTTTCCATGTCACATCATGCTTTCAAGTGAGTCAATTAAAATGTAAATTCGGATGCCTCCTGCTGATTTCCTGCTGACTTTGTGGCTTTATGCACCTTGCACGTTGTTCAATCTAGTCAGCCTGGTTTTGTACGCTGCCTTGCTTTCTTACTCGCTTGTACAAATTCAGACAACTTGGACAGGACTACGGAGAATGTACATCTCCTGCTGCCATCACCCAGCCAGCTGCCTTCTCATTTTGAACTGGTAATGTTTCACATACTCTGGTGATTAGCTTTCACAGTCATACTGTGCGTGCTTGGGGAGGACGGTTTGTGGTTAATGTCTACCTAGGCGAATTAATTTATTATTTTTGGGACTTGTTTTGAATATGAATGTAGATATATGTGTATTAGGAATGTAATCAAATAGGAAAACAAATTACTTATTTGATAATGTGTTCTAAATGGATACGAATACTGATATGTACAGTATATGAGTCTTTTATTATTATTATTATTTCTCTCACAGACCATTACTTATCATTATTACTGTCTAGCATTCTGGCCTCTGGGATTTTTCAGTTGTCTCCAGAAGAGGCAGTGTAGTAGGGTTCGTATTTAATAATAAAAAAAAAAGATCTTCAGGTTTTGGCCACACCTACCACAGATCTACATACACATATTTGAAGCACTAAACAGATACAGAAACAGTGCTAGTGTGTATATGCTCTATGGTTAGACCCATGTGCTAAACTATACCTGAACTGCAAAGATTAGCTGGGCTAAATGAGATATAATTAGACTGTTTTTGCATGCCTCTATGGCTCCACAGGTTCAAAGCCATATTTAGATAACTAACTAATGAGATGCCATGGGAGTTTGTTTATGAGTGAGGTAACATAATTTGCATTTAATAATTAGGGAGCCTTTAATCCAAAACAATTTACAAGGAAGTTGAACCAAATCCAAATAGTGGGCAAGGGCCAGACAATAGTCTTGGGATTTGAACACAATTTTCTCCCAATTTAGTCTTAGTCATTTTCCACTCACTAGCTGACTCTTCCCTATCAATGCATTTGGAAGAGTGCACTTACTGCCTTATTCTGTATTGATGAGCTAGCAGATGCAATCGGCCAATCTGATTGAAAACAGAGACAGGAAGACTAATTTTCCTATGTGGGAATTATTGTTTCTTTGAACTCCACTGGCAGGGGAATCATGAAGATTTGAAGTTGCAAGCTCCTGATGATGAAGCCAAATCACTTGAGAAGCCCCTAGAACAAAACCCTTAACATTAACAACTGGCCCATCACTTCCTCTTGAAAAAAAAAATGCAACTGCTGGCCAACAAGCTTAGGTACTGCTGCAAAATGGTACAGGTTGAACCTAAAAACTCTCACTGGCTTCTGGTTAAAACCAAAACGCACTCAAAAATGAAAAGTTGTGCTCTTTTGAATGATCTTAGCAATTGATTTAAAAAGTCAGCCAACTCTTTATAAAAACAAGCTTATGACCCTTTGGGTTAATTAATATGGGGCCAAAGACTGATCAATATTTGTTTTAAAGAAATGGTAAGATTAAGAACCCAACTGGACAATCTGAATAAGTACAGAGTACTGTGGCAGGCAAGCTTTAATGCATCATAAAATATAATCATGAAAAATGTTGCAGTATGCAAATAAAGACTAGTCAACAGCTGTTTACCAGGAAAAGATACTGGCTATGTGTATTTATAGAACCTGGATGTTTTATTGAGGGTAATTTTCTAGACACTTTTCCTTTTTTGTTCCCGTTGTTCATCCAATGTGTATAGAAAAAATATATTTCTACATATTATATATATTTCTTTTCAAAACACACTATATGGCCAAAGGTTTATTGACACCTGACCATCACATCTATACACATATGTGGGCCTCTTCCAAGCTGCTGCTACAAAGTTGCAAGAACACAATTGTCTAGAATGTTTACTGTAGCATTACTGTTTCTCTTCACAGGAACTAAGAATATATCAGTGCCCGACCTCAGTAAAACCACATCCATGCTCCAAAATTAACTGGAAAGCCTTCCCAGAAGATTGGAGGTGATTATAACAGCAAATGGGAACTACATCTGGAATGGGATGTTGAAAAAAAATAATAAAGGCACATACAAGTATCCACAAACGTTTGGCCAAATATTGTGTGTGTTGACGTCATTTTAAATTTGGCTTTCTGACAAATAGGTTAATATTTGGCGCTATTTTGTTTATGCTTGAAATAAATTCTACGTAAATGTAATTACAGTCTTATATACACATATATTTCACATATATTTTGTTATGTAAAGTGACAAAGGAGAAAATAAAGATTCGGTTATGCTGTGGGACATTTATTTAGTTTATTGGCATGGTTGGGCTCCACTTCTCTCCTTACAGTAAAACATAACCGCAAATCAATACGAACTTATTCTGACTAATCACCGTTATCCTGTAGTGAAACATTTCTATCCTGATGGGAGTGGTCTCTTCCCGGATGACTCTGCCCACATTCAGAGGGCACAAGGGCGCACTGACTGCTTTGATGAGATTGAAAATGATGTAAACCATATACGATGGCCTTCAAACTCACCAGATCTCGACCGACAGAATGAATATGGGACATTATGGAGTGATATGAAGGGAACATCTTCTATAAGAATGGTGTTCATCGGTTCTGTACAGTGTCAGAGACTTGTAGAATCCATACCAAGGCCACCATACCTGGTGTCCCTGCACTTTACTAAGACACTTTAAGTTGTTTCCACCCCCTTTTATTCAACACCAGAATACAAATACACTTAATTGTTTAACACAAGCATGTTTCTCCTGACATCCTCTGACAGAACAGCTTTGAATTGCTGTGTCTGAGTTTTGTCCACAGCGATGGTCCTCCAAGCATGCAAAATCTACTCGTGACTCGGAGACAGACAGCTCAATGCACGGAAAGAAAGAAAGAAAGAAAGTGAGTAAAAGAGAGAGACACTGGACGGTAAACAACAGCGCTTTGGTTTTTCAGATGACTTTCTGCATGCCGACAGGAATGAAAAGTGTGACCTCAGCGAGTGGAGGGCGAGTAGAGAAGAGCAGAGCAAACGCAGGCAAAAGAGTCTGATAGAGGTCATGCACCCAGAAGAAAAAAAAAAAATGTATGACGATGTACTGGCATGGAAGTCTGGCATGACAACGAAATCTGAAATAGTTACTCAAAACATACTGTGTACTGGTAGAGATAATGATAAACTAGTTTGTTTAAAAGATCTAGCAGTTTCCTTCACATACTCTATTTTGAAACCCTTTTTAATAATGTCTATAACAGCAGGTTTGACAGTAGTGCCAGCTGCATGCGAAAACCCCGCTTTATGTTAATGCATTCATACCAATACATTATCATTACTATAGTAACAATGTAGACAAGACTTGTATCCAGTCTCCAGCATCAGGGCTTTCTAAGAGTTAGAGGGAGAGCTATAACTATACGTTTTCTGACAAGGGTTCAGGTCAGTCTTTGTGACATGACAAGCTGCATTGTTTTGTCTTATTATCTTCAAGAGAGAGAAAAAAAAGAGGTTGGTGAGACAACAACTGATATAATGGAAGTGATAGTAGGAATTTTTTTTTTTTTTTTTTACGGGCATTCCACAACATTAAACTGATCAAAACGATGACGTGTCATTCTTCAATAAGTAAAAAACAAAACAAAAAAAACAACAATGTTAGCATTGACAAATTGCTGTGGTATACGCAGAACTTTGTGATGTGAAATATTGTAAACAAAGCAATATAAAAAATTTAAAAGGTTGCCTTGCTGTTTATATTTATTTTTCATACTGTTCCATTTCTGTCACCCAGCTGCCTCGCTGCTGCTCTTACAGGTGCAGTGGCTCTCTCTCCCCCTGTCTGTCCCCTTTCCTCCCGTTCCCTCACTCTTCAGTAAATGTCAGAACAAGCTGCCACGCTTCCCACACGGCAAGACCCGCCAACCTCATCGCCTTGGCAACCCCAGTCTCTCTCCCCAAAGAACAGGAAAAAGAAGCCAGAGAGGAAGAGAAGAAAGAGCTTTTATGTTGCCATCACAACCCCCCCCTTCCCCCCAAGACCCCATACGCGCACACACACACACACACACACACATCAGTGACCTAACTCAGCCCTGCAGCATGTGTGTGCGCTCCCAGGCCTCGAGAGAGAAAGCAGAATGAAAGTGTGGACACACATGGTGCACCTTGAATGGCTTTGCAATTTATAAGCTCTGATTGTGACAAGTTTATTTGCTTAAAGCTGCACCAGTGATAACATTTGGCTCTCAATCATTGCTGATGATAAAAGCCAATATGAAACTTCTTGTGAGAGGCCGCATGCTTATGCTAGTCCATTGGATCTCTGTGCAAATGACCTTCACAACACATAATGCTAAACGGCCCTGGAACTTCTGTGTTGAACCGCACAAACGAACTCACTAATTTCACAATAACGTACACAACAAAACACACACCGAACACAACAGACACTGGTCGATACACTATAAACATATCAAATGTGTGTGTTTGAATTCATTTCAGCATCTATTAAGTTCATCTGCTGGTCACAATGGTAATTTCATATAAATCCTATAAACATTAAATCACTCGTTCTTGAGATATCGCTCTAATGAGAGAATTTCTCTCTCTCTCTCTCTCTCTCTCTCTCTCTCTCTCACACACACACACACACACAAACACAAACACATGGCTGGACTGATGGACTAATGACAACAATCTTTGATAACCAGAAAATTGACTTTGAGTTCCTGAACTTGAATGTGTACAGTAAGTGTCATCTCTGTATGACGAACACAAACAAAACTATTCACGAAAAACCCATTTCTGACATTTGACCTTGCTGTGACCTTGAACCTGTTTGGATCAATTGCAAAATTACAAAGGTCATTCCATATAAATCCTACAAACATTCATGTAATTGTTTTTCAAGAGAATTATTTCACACGTTATTCCACACGTATGGTGGTCTGAGAAAACCCATTGCACGTTGCTATGGCTGTATTGTTGAAAAATCTGATTTGGGCTAAAACTCATTTTTTCTGCTTACAAGAACATCCATTCATCCATCCATCCATCTTCTATACAGCTTATCCTACTCGGTCATGTGGAACCTGGAGCCTATCCTAGAGAGCATCGGGCACAAGGCAGGGTACACCCTAGACAGGGTACTTACAGCAGCATGTAACCATCCATCCATCCATCCATCCATCTTCTACCGCTTATTCCTTCTTCAGGGTCGTGGGGAACCTGGAGCCTAACCCAGGGGGCATCGGGCACAAGGCGGGGTACACCCTGGACAGGGTGCCAGTCCATCGCAGGGCACAATCACATACACACTCACACATCCATTCATACACTACGGACAATTTAGACACGCCAATCAGACACACCTACCATGCATGTATTTGGACTGGGGGAGGAAACCGGAGTACCCGGAGGAAACCCCCGCAGCACGGGGAGAACATGCAAACTCCGCACACACATGACCCCGGCAGGACAGCATGTAACCTTTACTTTTTAGTCTTCTTTCAATGAATGCAGCAAAATAGTCAGTCTGATTTCCTCACACAAAGAATGCCGCTCTTTGATAATGTGGACATTGGACATTAGCCTAATCAATTCAATATCGAATCAGACATCGACTGTCAAATTCTCCATTGTGCTCCTCCACCACAGTTGGAATGAAATCTTGAAATGTAATTTTCTCTTTTTTCACTTTAAAATACTGGAGCTTGTGGTTGGGACACAACATTTTCACATCATTATCATTTTAATTTAGGAAAGTGTGAAAATATGTCAGGAAATTGACCACAGTCTCAACATGAAATCCATTCCACTGAAATCATGAACTGTCCACCTCTGGAGACCCGAGCACAAAGTCTTTGTGCAATTAAAGTCCCAAAACTGTCACTGCAACTGCAATCTCAAGACACCACATCAGAACTGCCCGCCTAAATTGCAGTCCAATGCTGTCTTCAAGGCTTCCAAGTGTCCCCAGTCTGTCCATATAGGTCCATCCTCAGCAACAGTGACTGGCCTCCAAGCAATGAGAACACCAGAAGCAGGGCACCAGGATGGTCCACACCGGCCTGGAGAGCAAAACGGATCTGGTCCACTGCTATCCCAGGAGCGACACATAGAGCTTATTATTGCAATGATTAGATGTTGGTATCATCCAATCTTTGCAGGTGCTGGCACATTCTCTGATTACCTCGGGATGGGCATCCTGAGGTAGGAAGAGGAAAAAAAAAATCACGGCTGTTCTGATATTCAGTACAACTGCACAATTCCGAGTGCGATATTGCTTTTATACAACAGATTTATAATCAAGAAATGAATATCGAGCAAGTGACATTTTGGGCACAATGTGGCGAAATGTTCTGTTTATTTATGCTCTGCTAGGGAAAATAGATCCCAAAAAGCCACACTCACTTTACAGCACGTTTGCTAGCTGGCTAGCTAGTGGGCATTGATTTATACATTCCCGTTAAAGGTTCTGAATGGCTGCTATGACTGTGTTTAGCTTTGTAAATGATTTTTTTTCTATGTTTATAGTAAACAGTGGTTCCTACAGTCTCAGAAACCACCTAATCAAGTCTGTTTGAGACACTGAACATGACGACAGTGACATAGTTTGGTGGGAATGTGCGATATTTTAGACATACACATTGCCACCGACTTAAGTAAGAAAATGTCCTGACCGATTTGCTACATTCGGGATGAAGAAACATTGTGTGTATTATATTTTTGGCTTAACTATTGCTTTAAATTCCTAAGATGCTTTTAATGAGTACAATTCGGATATGGCCCACCCACAATGGCTGTTAATGTTGCCTAGCCTTGCGTTAAGATGGGTGAAATGTCTGGTAGGGAAAGCTGGTAGGATTTATATTCACATCATTAGTCTAATGTTGTTGTTATTGATATTTTTCATTAAAATACTTAGAAGTCAAGTCAAGAGTTGCATATTTAACCCCAGATATAATGGGATAATAATTTATTGTGAGATGACAAAGTAAATTAAATGAAAAAAAAAGAAAAAAAAAGAAAAGATAATCAGGTTTTAAATAGCTTCAGAAACTGGAGTTGTTCAGTTACTGTGCAAGTTCATCACACTGGGATTCACTGGGTGAACGTGCTGCTACTCATTAAACTGTAATATCACAAGAGGCATCAGATCATCAAATCCTGCTGCATGTGTAAGGCCACGTCCAGGTATAGGCAGGGCTGGAATTAGGGGTGGCAGGTGGGTGTGCGGGAGGACTGAGTGAAAGTGGGGACGGCGTTCCCGCTCAAACTGGCTACAATTTTTTGGGGGAAATGAGGGTTTCTATCTTTTATCCACTCGAAAGCCTACGAAAGCGACTTCCACACGTAAATGTGTTCCGCACATAAATGTGTTCCGCACATAAATGTGTTCCGCACATAAATGTGTTCCGCACATAAGTGCAGTGGGGATATTCTATGTGTGGTTGTGCAGTGTTGACTTTCATGATTGGCCATAACACGTACAGGCTGCAGCCAATGGGAACGTTTCTGCGTGTGGTTGCACAATGTTGACTTTCATGAGTAGCCGTAATACCTACAGGCTGCAGCCAATAGGAAAGCTTCTCTATCAGCTCATAGGACCGATCAGACCACCTCATTATTATTATTAATATTATTATTATTATTATTATTATTAAAAAACAGATACTTAACGGAGCTGAAAATCTTATCAGAAACAGTTACTTTAACATATACAATTGTAGAAACTTTATCTATGGATAAAGTTTCGTGCACATACCTGAAATGATCCAGGTTTAATCTATTTTAAATGCCCTTATTCATCTTCATTTATTTTCACTATCATAGCTTGCTGTCAGATTCTCAAGTCACTATGGGCTTTTACTGTACCACTTTCATTTTTTTTTTATTGTACTGACATAGGCTGTCATTATTATTTTTGTTGATGGTCAAAAAAAGTTAGAGAGAGAAGAGTTTGAAGGGGAGAGAGATGGTCAGTTGGGCAGGATGAAAAAAAAGAAACTATATTAAATTACTTTGGAACATCTGGTAAAAAAAAGAGTGAGAGGGCAGAGGGCTGTGAAATGGAAGATAAGGACGAATGAACTGTCTTTGTTTTGTGCCACACATAATTCATGATTCTTGTCCATTGACGCTTCATCTGAACGTCTTGATACCTGATGCTATATATTGCTTGGAGGAGACATGAAATAAGTGTAATGTTATTATATATTATAGAGTTATTTATATTCATACGTTAATATTTATATTATATTTATACTACAGTCATGGGAGTGACCATGTGCACACACACACACACACTTTAGCCCCCCCAGTGCATCTTGGTTATTTCCACCTCTGGGTATCGGGCTATTTTGTATAGAATTATACGTATATAGATTTTTTTTTTAAATGTAATTAGTGTTTTCTCAGTGCTTTGGCCTAATGGCCACATGAAAAGATTGAAAATGAAGCTTTTTGAAAACAGCCACCAAGTCAGTATAATTTTTTGAAAATGCAAACATCACAGTGTCAACCTGTGCATGCCAGTTGTAAGTTTTGCATATGTTATGAATGTGCTAGGACTCTATTTATCATGGATACTAGCCAGGTTGTTACTTGGTGGTCTATAATGAAACAAAGTGAAATTTGCAAAATATACAGTATCTGACAAAAGTGAGTACACCCCTCACATTTGTGTAAATATTTGATTATATCTTTTCATGTGACAACACTGAAGAAATGACACTTTGCTACAATGTAAAGTAGTGAGTGTACAGCTTGTGTAACAGTGTAAATTTACTGTCTCCTCAAAATAACTCAACACACAGCCATTAATGTCTAAACCGCTGGCAACAAAAGTGAGTATACCCCTAAGTGAAAATTTCCAAATTGGGACCAATTAGCCATTTTCCCTCACCGGTGTCATGTGACCTGTTAGTGTTTCAGGTGTGAATGGGGAGCAGGTGTGTTAAATTTGGTGTCATCGCTGTCACACTCCCTCATACTGGTCACTGGAAGTTCAACATGGTACCTCATTGCAAAGAACTCTCTGAGGATCTGAACAAAAGAATTGTTGCTCTACATAAAGATGGCCTAGGCTATAAGAAGATTGCCAAGACCCTGACACTGAGCTGCAGCATGGTGGCCAAGACCATACAGCATTTTAACAAGACAGGTTCCACTCAGAACAGATCTCGCCATGGTCGACCAAAGAAGTTGCTGTAGAGGTTGAAGGGGTGGGGGGTCAGCCTGTCAGTGCTCAGACCATACGCTGCACACTGCATCAAATAGGTCTGCATGGCCAATACAGAAGGGAGCCTCTTATGAAGATGATGCACAAGAAAGACCGCAAACAGTTTGCTGAAGACAAGCAGACTAAGGTCATGGATTACTGGAACTATGTCCTGTGGTCTGATGAGACCAAGATTAACTTATTTGGTTCAGATGGTGTCAAGCGTGTCTGGCGGCAACCAGGTGAGAAGTACAAAGACAAGTTTGACTTGCCTACAGTCAAGCATGGTGGTGGGAGTGTCATGGTCTGGGGCTGCATGAGTGCTGCCGGCACTGGGGAGTTACAGTTCATTGAGAGAACCATGAATGCCAACATGTACTGTGACATACTGAAGCACAGCATGATCACCTTCCTTTGGAGACTGGGCCGCAGGGCAGTATTCTAGTATAATAACGTCCCCAAACACACCTCCAAGATGACCACTGCCTTGCTAAAGAAGCTGAGGGTGAACGTGATAGACTGGCCAAGCACGTCTCCAGACCTAAACCCTATTGAGCATCTGTGGGGCATTCTCAAACGGAAGGTGGAGGAGCACAAGGTATCTAACATCCACCATTGCCAACCTGTGAAGCTCTGGTGAACTCCATGCCCAAGAGGGTTAAGGCAATGCTGGAAAATAACGGTGGCCACACAAAATATTGACACTTTGGGCCCAATTGGGACATTTTCACTTAGGGGTGTACTCACTTTTGTTGGCAGCAGTTTAGACATTATTGGCTGTGTGTTGAGTTATTTTGAGGGGACAGTAAATTTACACTGTTACACAAGCTGTACACTCACTACTTTACACTTGTAGCAAAGTGTCATTTCTTCAATGTTGTCATCCATCCATACATCCATCTTCTACCGCTTACTCCTTTTTCAGGGTCACGAGGAACCTGGAGCCAAACCCAGGAAGCATCGGGCACAAGGCGGGGTAAACCCTGGACAGGGTGCCAGTCCATCGCAGGACACACTCACACACCCATTCATACACTACAGACACTTTAGACACGACAATCAGCCTACCATGCATGTCTTTTGACTGGGGGAGTACCCGGAGGAAACCCCCACGGCATGGGGAGAACATGCAAACTCCGCACACACATGAACCCCAGACCCTGGAGGTCTGAGGCGAATTTGCCAACCACTAAGCCACCATGCACCCACATTAACGCCCTCATGCGGCGGCGCCAGAATATGATACACATCGTACCTCCCCTAAATTCACCATTCTAGTGCTACAATCCATATATTTTGAATAAGACCCAAACTTTAAGCAGTAGTTTCATTTCGTCGTCAGTCCACACATACGGATCCTTATATGTGCCTTTTTCTTTTCACATTACATCTTCTCTATTGCTCAGTACATATGCTCTTGATGTTATTCTTGAAGTGTCTGAAATAACACTTTATGATATACTATCACTGGGATGATGTGCAAACAATTTTTGTATTCTTGCTGTTCGTGTAGACAGAGATATTTTCAAAAACGCTGTTCATGTGGATTGGATCTTTTAGTACTAAAAACTGCATTTTCAAAAATATCCATGTTTAATGCTGTTTCATATCACAGCTTCAAGAGGACCACAATGTACATACATCTCAAATATTTCTGACATCATGGCATCGAGGCTGTGTTTTTGATTTAATGTGCGCTGCATGTTTGACTGACACTTCAAAGAAAGTTCTGCAACTAATAAGTAAACTTTATGCTGGAGATACGAGCCATCTTCAGTTGCGTAAAATCTGCACGTTGTCAGCATTCGCTTCTGCAGGGACAAAGCAGCGTTTCCTTCCTCTTCTTTTTACGCAAGGCCATTTTGTTCAGCGGGAGCGCAGGTGCCTTCTGTATTGTTCACTTTCATCCGCTCTCCATCACTGTCCCTCATCTCATCCTCACGCCTGAGCTCTTGTGCCTCCATGACTATTATTGGCTTGTTTCTCTCCCCAGTAAGGGAAAGAGTAAATATAGGTGTGTGTATATGTGTGTGTATGTGTGTGTGTGTGTGTGTGTGTGCGCCCATGTTTTTTTATATCTTGGTTTGGACCAAATGTCCCCTACAAGGAAAGGAATACCTGAGTTTTGAACTTGTGGGTACATTTGGCTGGTCCTAATTAGAAGAAAAAAATACTTTTTTTTTTTAAACAAAAACATATTTTCTTTTTTTTGGTTATTACTATTATTATTCTTTTTATTATATTTCAACTTTTATTACAAAAATAATAAAGTGTCAATAGAAGGTTCTCATGGGGATATGTCAAACAATCTTCTCTCTCTTTGTGTGTGTGTGTGTTTTATTTATGACATTGCTCCATCAGGTTGCTGTGGTGACAATGTTTCCTTGGTAAAAGTAGTATCAAGCTGACATAGAAGTGAGACAGAGTCAATGAGAATGAACGATGGATAGAAATAAATAGATATAGTGATTAATATAGAGGGGGGGGGGTCATATTTAACACAATTTCAAGGGTCAGCAGTACGTCTACTATGCATAAGCCATACAAGTTCCCTCTCTTTCACACACACACTCTCTCTCTTCTTATATTTAAACTCACATTCCTTCCAAAGAATAGACTTCCTGTGAGAACTATAATGAATTTCTTGGTTACACAAGTGCACTTTTTGACCATGTAGGACACAGTTATAGAAGGGATTTATTTATAATTGCACCCAGATGAGAACGGGTTCGCTTTTAAGTCTGGTACCTCTCAAGGTTTCCTCCACATATAGTCTCAGGGAGTTTTTCCTTGCCATTGTTGTCTCTGACTTGACCATTAGGGATAAATTTATACACTTCAAATTGAATTCTGAATCGATGTATTTCTGTAAAGCTGCTTTGTGACAATGTCCATTGTTAAAATTGTTGCACAAATAAAATTTAATTGAATTCCTAACTTTTCAATACATGCGTTGTTTGTTAGCCGTCATCAGTTTCCAACCATCCAGGGGAAACCTGGGCACAAGGCGGGGTACACCCTGGACAGGGTGCCAATCCATCGCAGGGCACAATCACATACACATTCCTACACCCATTCATACACTACGGACATTTTAGACACGTCAATCAACCTACCATGCATGTCTTTAGACTGGGAGAGGAAACCGGAGTACCTGGAGAAAACTCCCGTAGCACGGGGAGAACATGCAAACTCCACACACACAGAGCAGCGGTGGAATCGAACCCCCTTTAGGTGTGAGGCGAACGTGCTAACCACTAGAGCGTCCTGTCGTCATTTATTAAATGAATTTAGAAATACAAGTTTCTATGGATTTCAGCTTTAAAGGGCTCTTTTTCTGACTAGCTAAGGACTACCGTTAAATGAGAAAAAAAAAAACAACCCAGAAAGTTCTAAATACCAAAAGCTGAATAAATATGACTCCAATTTTAGAATTAATCTATCGTTAAAGTATCGTTGCTACTATTGTGAGCATGTAAGGAATAAAACACTCAGGGTATGCTCTTATAGGAAAATAATCACAGATTTGGTTGTGTGAAGCAACCTGATGTGAAGCAGCATTACTGTCACCACCCAGAGTTGATTATTTTCCAATTACATCATGTCCGGAAGTCTTTAATTCCTCTTACAACACAGCAATCTGCCTCCACTTATATTTCTTATTAATTAAAGAACAACATGTCATACTTTCTATTCCTTCATAGGTACATTTATTGTTGTGGAACATCTGCAAATCCCCATGTGATATTTAACCCCATTTCAAGGTGCAGCAGTTGGTTTATAAAGTGCCACCAATCCCACTCTTTCTTTTATTCTCTTTCTTGTACTATCTCAATTTTCAGAACATTTCCATGTACGCTCTTCACATCAGAACATCATTAAATGGCATTACACAATGCAGCAGCACTGCAAACATTCAGGTAATCTTTGTGTCGTTTGTTAAAAGGACTGCTCTTAGCCTTCAGTGGTTTATTAAATGAAGCCAGAAATAAAAGTTTCTCTGGATTTCAACTTAAAAAAAAGAAAAAAAAAGAAACCTTATTAAAATGCAGTGTACACAATGTTTCTTGTTTATTAGATACTCCTAATGTACCTTGTATTCACACTCAGTGGTCCTTTTATCAGCTACATCAATCATATAGGTCACTTTGTAGATATAATTACTGAGTATTGCTATGCTCAGTTTGTTATTGCCGACCCCCCGCCCCCAAAATGTATCTATGGGAAGGACCACCAGGACCGCCACTGACCCAACATGGCATCATTGGTCTAATGGTCTAATTTGTAACAATTTGCATGACTCAATTTGTGTGAAGAGTTAGAGGTGGGGTCTTTGTCTTCTTTTAATTTCATTTCCCATTGCATATGACTTTAATAATCAATAATAATCCAACCAGATCAAGTTTGGCCGGCCATGTACTTCAGGGGTGGACCATTCCCAGAGAGCACATGACTCAAAGTCAAATATGATTAAGTTTAGACACATAAATGTCCAATTAAAAGCAGTCATTTTAACACTTTCATATATGCAGCATTTAGTCAGTTTGAATTGAACCCTGGAGTGTTCTTCTGTTTAGTGGTTCCTCCATGTTTTTGTGATTTTTGCGATTGCAGAAACGAACACAAAATCAAGCGAACTCTGCAATATTTGCAGTAGCTTGAAATTCTTCAAAATTACAGCAGATTTTTCACAGATTTGGGACAATACGCATCGTGCGCTGTCATCACAATGTGCATTCAGCTAAAGTCCCATTTGAAACACGTGTCAAAAATAAATAATGTTAAAGGGTCTCATTTACCATCAAACATCAAACACAGCGAAAGACAAAACAATTTTGTGTAATTGTAATTTCAGCAATTCGAGTAGTGTTGTGCAAAAAGCAAAAAAAACCCCAACTCTGCAGATTAAAACACAAATGTTTAAAAAGGCTGCAGCAGAATCGAGCATTTTTGGATGCAACAATCACAAAAAACTCTGCAAAATCCTGAATGGACTGCCTTAGTGCTATTCGTTAAGCACATGAGAAAGCAGCAATCACACATGGAGAGGTGAGGTACAATCTGTGCTGAAGTACTGCAGAAATACCATATGTTCTGGATATTTGGACTGACAAAGAAAATGAGAAAACAATTTCAAGATGTGGTACACGAAATCATTTATTTTGCCCTACCTCAATGTTCTCCATTGATATTTGTGATTTCTATACACACTTGCTGAAGACTTGTTTAACTTTCTTCCTAGCCATATCTCTGACCAATGGAGGAAAGAGATTTACGAAAAAGTTTTAATCTTTACAGCTCAAGCAATGTTTCTGCGTCTTTGGTTAATTTTATTATGTGCGGTGTGAAGCCAAGCCAAATGGCAAATGAACCAATAGTATCAGTTTCACGCTAATTCAAACTCAGCAAAAGGACGAATATGTGCAAAAATATCCCAAGGCTTTTATTATATCTGGAATCCTGGCCAATGCTGGCCCAAATACCACCAAGCATATCTAATGATTGTGTTGTATTTGATTTTGGTGCAAAGCCAACAGTATTATAGCTGAGATACGGTTTCACCAAGGCTGAGATGTGGCTGCTCTGGTAGTCATGCTGAGATTTATTTCACCGCCATAATTCTATGACTGTGAAGGCCAGATGAAAGTGGTGAGTCGGGATCATCACTAGGTGCTTACTCATTTGTTATCTTGGCACTCATTACAGCAGGATATAGAAAAATAATCAGTGATAGAATAGTGTTATGTGGCCTGATGCGAAGCGGTCTTCCCAGACTAAAAACTGATACTTTTCCAATAACAGCATTTCCTGTAAGTGTTTTATTCTTCTTAAACCAAACATTTTCCCAACATTTACATTTTTATTCATTAAAGAAGATATTATACTTGTTTATCCATTTATAGTTACATTTAATATAATGGAAAGTCTGTGAAACAAGTTATCCCTTATTACAGCAGTTATAAACCATCATTCATTCGCCAGTCTCTCTTCTTTTTGCTCTCTTGAAGTTAATAGGACAAAAAGCACCATTTGTTATGTTACTGAGAAACCAGAAACACATAATCCTCCATCATGAAGATTTTCCCATAGTGGAAAACTTTCTTCTGCAAACCACTTACATTATAGACTCCCTTCGATCCATTAATTGTCCATACTGCTTATCCTACACAGGGTCACAGGGAGCCTGGAGGGAACTCAGGGCACAAGGCAAGGGACACAGCCATATGCAGGACACAATCACACAATTTTTTGGAAATGCCAGTCAGCACATGTCTTTGGACTGGCGGAGGAAACCAGAGTACTCAGAGGAAACTCATGAAGCACAGGGAGAACATGCAAGCTCTGCATATACTGGGTGGAAGCGGGACTTGAACCCCCAACCTTGGGAATGCAAGGTAAACGTACTAACCAATAAGCCACTGCCCCCCACTCTTTCCATAAATATGAAATAAACATCTTACAGAAAACTACACAATATCAATGATCATATGTTGGTCTTTTTTTCTTAAAACAACACATTTACTCCATTTAGAATTATGTGAAGTGTCCTTCATAAAAGTCCCTATTGTTAATATAGAATTCTAATATAATATATTAGATTGCGTGACCTGTAACTATTGTCAGACCTGCTGTTATAGAAAATTAATCAACGAATACTGAACAAACAGACTCCAGAATTCAACATCAATGTACTATAATCACTATTAGCACTAGATTCATGTAAAAGTGGAGTCATCACCCAACAATCTAATCTAAAGTCCTCGGTTCACTGGGGACATTACATTAGTGGTGTAACTTTTTCAGATTTGCTTGCAGTCATAATGGTATATTGTTCCATCTGTAGTTACTGCTTTATTTCCCACACTGTGACTGTGTGTGTGTGTGTGTGTGTGTGTGTACCTCTTTTTAATGCCAGGTACTTATTCATTACAATCCTACACCATTCTTTGTTTTATTTTACCCTCAGCATTACCATCAGAGAATATTTTTTAAATATCTTCTCTGACACTCTCATTCTTTATCTCTATCGTTCCTGCCAGCTGCGTGCCGTGCACGCTCCTCTGCCTGGTGAACACACTCATTTCCTTTGTGTCACTCTGAACAATAGATACACCCTCTTTCTTTCTGTCATGATATACAACCGTTCCACCACACATCTCCCTCACTCTATTTATCAAGACCGGCTTCATGAGCAGAACGGCCATGATCAGAGAGCTTTGCTTTCTTGTCTGCATCTAGTGTCAGATGTTTCTAAAGCCGCTAAAACAATAGGTCATGGGAAATGTATTTTGTTTAAAAATAAATTATTGTTATGCGTGAGTCCTGATTTGCTTTCTGCTCATACTTCTTCGATTGGACGTTTGTATTTGTTTACACGTACTGTAAGTGTTTTATCTGACATTAGTATGCACGTGTGTACAGGTGACATCTCAAAAAGAGTTCATTTTTTCATTCAAAAAGGGGAATTTCCATATATTCTCAATTCATTAAACATAAAGTGAAATATTTCAATCTTTTTTTTTTGGTTTTACAAAATTCCAGTATCTCAAAATATTCGAATAATGAATTTATAATACAGAAATGTCGACCGACCTGAGAGGAGCTCTAATCAGTGAATTAACTCAAAACACCTGCAAAGGTTTCCTGAGCCTTTAATCTCTCAGTCTGGTTCTGTACACAAGCACAATCACGGGGAAGATGAAAGTCAATTTTGCATTTCATTTGGAAATCAAGGTCCCAGAGTCTGGAGGAAGAGTGGAGAGGAACAGAATCCAGGTTGCTTGAAGTCCAGTGTGAAGTTTCCACAGTCAGTGGTGATTTGGGGTGCCATGTCATCTGCTGGTGTTGGTTGATTTTGTTTTCTTAAGTCGAGAGTCGATGCAGCGTCTACCAGGAGATTTTAGAGCACTTTTTGCTTCCATCAGCTGACAAGCCTTATGGGGATGCTGATTTCCTTTTCCAGCATTACTTGGCATCTGCCACAGTGCTAAAACTATTAGTAACTGGTAACTGACCATGTTATTACTGTGCCTGACTGGCCAGCCAACTCGCCTGACCTGAACCCTATAGAGAATCTATGAGAGACACCAGACCCAACAATACAGACGAGCTGAAGACCGCTATCAAAGCAACCTGGACTTATAAACATCTCAGCAGTGCCACAGACTGATCGCCTCCATGCCACGCCGCACTGATGCAGTAATTCATACAAAAGGAGCCCTGAGTGATTATTGAGTGCAGAAATTGACATACTTTTCAGAAAGTCGACATTTCTGTATTATAAATTCTTTATTCTAATATGTTGAGACACTGGATTTTTGAGTTCCATGAGCTGTAAGCCGTAATCATCAAGACTAAAGCAAAAAATAATTTTTTGAGATGCACCTGTATTTGTGAATGAAAGACAGACTGAAAGATCCCTCTCTTCCTTGAAAGGTCTTCCTTTTTTATATGTTTGCCACCCTTCTTGCGCGTGTGTTTTTGCTTGTGACTGCCTATACAGGCAGGTTCAGCCACACACACACACACACACAACACAACCTCTTTTCTTCAGGGAGCTGCCTGTCTTTCATGTACCCTTCCACCTGTGTGTGTCCCTCACAAGTAGGTCAGGACAGAAAAGAACACACCCACATACACGAGTGTTGTATTTGTATTATATTTTTTATTATTGCCTTTGCATGAAATTTTAATCTTTAAATACCAATGGAAGGTTTGTCATATTAATGTATCAGACACCCAAATGTCACTGTATATATCTATAAAATATGTCTGATTTTCTAGTTCACTCACATTCAGTAGCACAGTCAGGGTCCCTGTGGCTTGATAATCTATGAAGTTTCCTTTTTATTCATTTCTGAAAGCATGATTTAGTATTAATGATTTCATTAAAAGGAGTTCATACTGTACATTCTATCCATTTGCAATTATATTAAATGTTATGGGCAACCATGAAAGAAATTCCTGTTATTTCTTACACTACAGCACCTACTAACAGTCATTCCCCAATTTTCCCCCAATGTTAAATGTATACTATATGTATGTGTCGATTTCCATGTACACTCTGACTCTAGAAATGAGAAAAAAACAAAACTTCTTATGATAGAAAGATCTACGTAGAGCATTCCAGCACAACATTAGCAGAGTTACTATTTCAGATTTCTGTATTATAGCATAGGACCATACTGCAATATGGAAACACCGTGCCCATGATTAGGTTCAGATATTGGTTTCTGGCTGGGGAACCCCGATTGCCAGCAGGCACAGAGAACAAATGTATCGGCCCCCAGCCGATAGAGTGTACACCACCATCTGGAATCAGGCACACGTGCTATGATGGGCTGTCTACTGAGTACTGTCACCATGACGGAGCGCTTCTCCCTGCTCGCCTTTGTCCATTCGTTTCTGATCAATCTCCTTTACTCTCCTGCATTCCTCCTCCTCCTGCTCATAATAGCCCTCCTGCTGTATGGATTGTTCCCGCTACAGTCATCCATCTTTCAGCGTTCCATTGAGCTTTAACTGCTGCAATCTCCGTCACTGCAACAGTAGTTATCCACAAATCCAGAGGATGAAGCAGAGGTGAGCAGCAAACAGTTCGAAATTGAGCTGACGCTACGAAATTTAATTCTGTAAATCATTTGCTGGGGGCAGATGATTTAAAATTGAGAGTCAATAAACGATTGAAATATATAAATTCTGAAAGCGTAACATTTTGCCAATTTGTCAAAGGCGTTATGGATGGTTATACAATAACATTTGTGTGCCTCTGGCCAATGGGATGCACGTACAGTACATTCTTCATACTGTATATGAGTCTGTTGCTACGTGTTTATATATCATCCGTTGTTACAGTTGCATCAGCTTACACGGTTGATACATATTGCTTAGGAAAACATGATTTAACCTCATTTACATTTCCAAACCCTGCGGCTTATAATGTAGTGACTACATGGAACACAGTGTAAAATGATTAAGCTATTATTACATTATGTGTGTGAGGAGTGGAAGTTGGAACTGAGACAACAATCTAATTATTTTGTTGTTTATAAAAAAAATAAAAAAAAATAGCTTGTGTGATATTGAAATGTCTGAATATCATGTGGGTGGCACAGTGGTACAGCTGTACCCTGGTGCGATCTCAGTTACTGTCTGTGCAGTGTTTCTGTTCATGTTTGCATGGTTCTCCTTAGGAATTCTGGTTTCCTTCCAAAAATATGCCACTCGGTGTGAAAAATATCGCCTACAGATGTGAATATGTATGTTATGTTTCCCTGCACTCAACTGCCGTGCCATCCAGAGTGTATTCTTGTCTCGTGTACAGAGTTTCCATACCCTGACCATGTTTGCATGCTACATATAGTCACAACATATAATCTCCTAATCTGTTGAACTCCAAGTTTATCATTCAGGTAGTCACCATGTACATAACATATTATTAAATAACTACTATGGATTATTTAGTAACTACAGCGAAACTAAATAGGTCATGTGTGTAGTTAGAAGTGTGGTGGATGTAAGTTTGGATCCACCAACTGACACAGTATATTAGTGGAGAATGGTGCATTAGTGGAGAATGGTCAGAATATTTTAAAAAATGGTGAGAATTCCTACTATTATGAAACGTTTTTAAGCAAAATGTCTTAGTTTATATTATATATCGCAGTTCCCTGCATTTCACTGGCTCTGTACTTGTACTCTGCACAATGACAATAGTTGAATCTAATCTAATGTAGTTTTTTTTTTTTTCCTGATTGCATTTAAGAATGCATTTGTCTAAAGAAGAACGTGTTGAAATCATTCTCAAGGCTGGATCGGGAAGCTGTCACAAGATTGCGATGGATTTTAACAGTAAACATGGCAAGCACTTCACACGACACTGATGCCAAACTTAACACCGTTCAAAAAGACTGGAAGTGTTGCAGACCAACCGAGAAGTGGACGTCCACGAACATCCACTGATAAAGACACAACTGACGTGGTGCTGGTATATATAGTCCCCTATGCATGGAGACTTTTGGGACATTATGGTTTAGTCTTTAACATAGGATCTCATCATAGACATAAAACTATTACACATACACACAAGGACATATTCCGTGCAAAATATATGCACATGCAAGACTATTTCAGATTACTATTATTATTCTTTTTTTAAACTGATTGTTTCTTTTCTAGGTGTTGCATAGTCTAGTCCTGTTAAAAGAAAGAAAAAACAGTGGAACAGATGGTAAGTAGATGCAGGCAGATGGTAAAGAAAACAGCTAAATGTATTTTGTAAGTCTGAAAATACTTTAGACTCAATGAAGCCAATTCTACAGTGAACTGAATGACTACTCTGGGAAACGAGCTTTATTTATTTATTTATTTTTAACATTTTCTTTTGCTTTGATGGACCCTTAACACTTCAGTATCACTTTGCATGAAGTGAATGGCTGTGCATGAGACCACACAAGATTTGACATGGCTAGTTTAGAGTCATGGCAGCCCAAAGACAGGTTCAGACTCTGTGCTATTGAGGTTGAGAAAAAAAAATCTCACAGACTCTATCTGTCATTCAACTATTGCATAAGGAGCTTCCATTCAGAATGAACAGAGCTAGTAGCTTGTCTACAAAAGTGCATTTAAAGAATTGGTATATCATTAAATAGTGGAACATGATACACAGATTTAGTATTTTGCACATTTATGGCACAATGGATTTATTTTTGTCGTAAACAGTGCAGTCTGTAGAAGCTACTTCATACCATTGTTTGTGTGTGTTTTTTTATATTACATTGTTGGTGCTGTTTTTCTTTGTACCACAAAATAAAAAGTAACCGACTTTAAGATATATCGTAACAGCAAATAAGACAATGCAGATATATATATATATATATATATATATATATATATATATATATATATATATATATATATATATATATATATATATATATATATATAAAAGGCCCTTATTATGATTATTATTTTAAATGAAATAAATTAAATAAATGGAGGGCTTAGCCCTGATAGCTCGTTTATATCATTTATATTATACCAGCCAGCTGTGGGTTCAATCTTGTTTCGTATACTTGACAAAGTATGAATATTTGTTGAGAACTGATGGAATGAAGCCAATTTTCAGTATCACATTCATACTTTATTCTCTACTGCAGCAACTATGACTTTAGACTGGGCATTTAGCCATATGGCCATACTGACTGGGATCTACTTTTGTTGGCAAAGGGCTATGATTGCTCATTCAAATGCACAAAGCTACAATAAAACGGTTGCACCGTGCACACCTAGTTTGCCATTTAAACCTGCGACATGCAATTAACGAGCTTTATGACCTTCAACTACAAAGCTCTATAATACAAAATGCTCTGCATTAACTGACTCAATTTCAGTCTTGATTTCATTTCGATTTATCTTGCTAGGGTTTATTTTAGACACAGTGCATGCGCTTAGTAAATAAACTCCTGGCATATATTACATTATGCTAGGGCCATGAAAAATCCAGGTTCATGTGCGCCATTCTTTCAGGGTGGTGCCCCGGTGCATTTCTGCTGGATCCAGTTTTCCTCATCACTCCTCATGAGCTGTTCTCATTGCTGATGAGGCCGGGGCCGACCTAGCTCACTGCCCAGGGAAATTAGCCAGCTGGCATGCCAAGACGCCGAGATTTTTTATGTCAGACTGCTGAGATTGGAGGAAAGCAGCAATTCCTCAGTGGCTCAATAAACAACCTGGGAAAGGCAGGTAATAGCATAGCCATAGCATTGCGTGTATGGGGATGGGGAACTGGAAGGTTCTAACCTAAGGTGGAAGCAGAGCACTGGAGATGTAATGTTAACAAATCTCTCGGGAAACTCAAAGTACAGTTACCATGCAGGAATGGAATAGTGCAAGTGTGCACCAGACTTCCTAACCCCATTAACCTCCTGATATCCTTTATTTATTATTTTTATTATTTCAGAACACATCTCCAGAAACACTGCAAACCTCAACTATAGACCCAGCACCACTAAAATGTACATGTTTACGGATCACTTGTCTCTGAATGTCCTTAAACCTTTTGAAATTAACAAAGCAAACAAGTCCATTACATCATGAACACTGGCAGACAAATGAAGAGCTTGTTTTATTATTTAGTGCAAGCTCTCTTGGTAAATAGGCCCTCTTTAAATCTCTGACTGCTTTACACTCAGAAATACGCAAAGACCCTCATAAACCTGTCCCATTTTACATTGCTGCATAAAGGCTAATGCAACAGTAAAGGTAATGAAAATGCTATTTATTGTCCACATTGCTGGAAACAGTAACATTGATTATATCAAGCTTTAAATAATATATAGTATCATTGCTATGAAAAATCAGTATGTACTTGGCTAATCAACGAGAAATATCTAAAAAAAGAAAAAGAAAAAAAAGAAACGTTTTCATTTTCATGGTTTCTGTTGTGCAATTTTAAGTTGATTAAATGTTATACTTAGTCATACCATACGCCATCAAACAAGATTTGAGTACAGTTGATGAATCAGCTTCTGCTGCTTGGACACAAACTCCAACCCACTAATATTTTTTTTTTTACATAAAACACATACCCCAGTTTAGCCTAGTATGCATTTTATTTACATGAAATGCAGCCGTGAAGCAATAAAATAAAAGCATTTAGCACACTACAGTTATCCAAGATCTGAGGAAAGTAAATCAAAAGGGGGGAAATACATTTCAGTGAATCTAGTTTATTGTGTAGATGAATGTAGACACTTGGGAATTGTGCATTTATTTATTTATTTATTTATATATTTATTATTATTATTATTATTATTATTATTATTATTATTATTATTATTATTATTAGTGTTGAGTCTGAGTCCACCTTTGTCAAGTCAAGACCATGTCCTTAATCAGTCGAGTCCAAGTCCAAAAGGGGCCCGAGTCGGACTCAAGTCCGAGTCCTTGATGGTCGAGTCCGAGTCGAGTTCGGCCGAGTCCAGAAAGTAAGTAAATTGAAGAAAGATTTGAAATTGCAATTGTAAACTCAACACTGAGCTGTAAAATTAATATTTTAACCTTCACAAACCAATGGCAACATAAATCTAACAATATGTACCAATAATACATCCTGCTATTGGCATTTAAAATCTTTATTTCATGTCATCAGCACCTCAACTAGTTTCCTATAATATATATATATATATATATATATATATATATATATATATATATATATATATATATATATATATATATATATATATATATAAATTGATATAGAAGTATATATATTTAGATCTTTTATTATATTACGAGTGTATGAAGATACAAATTAACCTGTTTTGTTATTGTATCACACTATATTGTGTCCTCCAGGGTTTCAATGATTTGATGTCTCTCTCCCACAGTGATAGGTTGAGAGAGAGAGTGCAGAGTAGAGTTACATTTAGCAGTGTGTCATAACAACAAGCTTCATGCTTTATTACTGCTTTTAATCCGTCTATGACTGACAACAAACTCATTTCTGAACACAGCTCTGTTCTTGTAACTTTTTTTTTCATTAAAAAAAAATCCCTATCAGCAGGGTTTATGATATTTACTACATTAAGAAGTACATTTCACATTTAACATGAAATTCAAGACTGGAATCACGAAATACTAATGTTTAGGGCTGGGTGATATGACTACAATCTCATTCCACAATAACGATACGTTTGCTCAGTGAGATCTACCAGTATTCAAGTAAGAAATACTATGGAAATTGAATAAAGCAATTAAATGTCAAATTTAATTGCTTTAAAATTGAGCCCCCTTCGTTCAAGGACTCATTATTCCATATCTGTTCGTCAAATGTCTGTGAAACTTGTTCAGTTTGTGCTCAAGTCCAAGTCTGGGATTGAGTACCCGAACTGTTATTATCCATCCATCCATCCATCCATCCATACATCTTCTACCGCTTACTCCTTTTCATGGTCGCGGGGGGACCTGGAGCCTATCCCAGGGAGTATCGGGCACAAGGCGGGGTACACCTTCAACTATTTTTTTATAAAAAACGTTTATTATTATTATTATTATTATTATTATTATTATTATTATTATTATTATTATTATTAATTAATTAATATTTAGGACATACAGTACATACAAACAACAAATACACTATTTGTGGTGTTGACATGTTCCTGGAATGCTTGTGTCAAATATACTGAAAATAATAAACTAAATATTGAGACTTAACCCTTTTATGTGTTTCACCCTTGGGCAATCAATTTAAGGCTGTTTATAGGAAAATATAAGATGCAAATCATGCCCAAATCACTCGAAACCATTACTGTTATATTACATAAATTGTTATCCTGATCGCCTTTGCTTTTTATCTATTTGCCATCCTCAGTGCAACATGTCTCTTGAATATATATATATATATATATATATATATATATATATATTTTTTTTTTACAAATATTCTACACAAATTCTCAAATGATATCAAATACATACACTCACCATCCCCTTTTATTAGGAACACCTGCACATTCATGCACGGATCTAATCAACCAATCATATGACAGCATAGCAATGTATAAAATCATACAGATACAGGTCATGAGCTTCATTTAATATTAAAATCAAACATCAGTAGGGAGAAGAAGTGTGTGACTCTCTCTGACTTTAACCGTGGTATGATGGTTGGTACCAGATGGGCTGGTTTGAGTATTTCATAAACTGCTGATCTCCTGGGATTTTTCACACACACACACACACACACACACACACACACACACACACACACATACAATAGTCTCTAGAGTTTATACAGAATGGTACGATAAGCAATAATAACAATAACCAAAAAAATAACATCTTGTGACCGGAGGGTCTACAGTCTGAAAAACCTTGTTGATGAGAGAGATCAGAGGAGAATAATTATTTATAGATATAATATATCATGGTACACAGATAATTCATTTACTTTTGAATAGAAGTGATGTTTAGAACTTATGGCATGCAGTTGTCCATCCGTCCATCTTCAACCGCTTATTCCTTCTTCAGGGTCGCGGGGAACCTTGAGCCTATCCCAGGAAGCATCGGGCACAAGGCTATATAATAATAATAATAATAATAATAATAATAATAATAATAATAATAATAATAATAATAACAATAAATAATCTGGACGTGTTTTCTAATAATTTATACACAAAAGTGAAAATAACTAACATGAACAAAACTCAACCAGAACACAGACTTGAAAATTTCAATCCCATATTTGTACCTACAAACTGCTGCTTTAATCACAAACAGTGTCCTGTGCTCATCCCAGGACTCTTATTCACAACCTGCTCATACTGTCAACACACTTAATACTATTTGTCTTTACTCTTCTACACCTGTGTACTGTCCTGGATGTCACCGGCTTCATCTTCAGCATGTTTTTTTTTTGGCCACTTTTGCCATCATCTTGCACATTGGGTATATAAATCTAGTAATTCTTTAAAGCTGCTTTATCACAACATCTAAAGCTGAAAGCACTATACAAGTACAACTGAATTGAATTGCCTCGAAAGAAAGACGAAGAAAAAAAATTATTGTGTGGCTACAGGGGCGGTATTAAGCCACAATCAGTAACCAGACATGTGCAGGCAATCATGGTCAATACCTCTGCCCACAGAGTTCTGCCCACATGCAAGCCCTGTAGCTAAAATGACTGGATCCTCCAGATCCTAGTTGGATATAACTTCGAAGCTCGCTTTCTATTCTTGTCTAAATAGCACCCTAATACAGCAATTATTATCCCCCCTTACAGTGATGAATCTCTTTATAGCACACAGTTCTCTTCATCAGGTGACTCATTTTCTCAGCTCTGTCAGCTCATATACAGTCCAGTTTCCTTATATACCTTTTTAAATAAATGCTGTGTGAACCATTTCTCTCCATTGTGGTAAATTATTAATCATAGGCGAGCCTGAAGCATTAGGCAAATTTGAGCTGATAATTGGTTCCACACTCCTGCAAAATAGTGCTCTGTAGAGCTGCTGTCAGAATTAAACGCTTTGGAAGTAATTTGTAACAAATGCAATCACAGCATTTTGTTTTGCTTGACGTCGCTGCATAATTGAATTTTTTGAATGCAGAGAGGTGTATGTATTGCAAATAAAACTCCTTTTATTTCTTGCACGGCGTGGAATAAAAACCCAGTTCAGGAAACTTTGTGGAATGGTGTGTGTGTGTGTATGTGTGTGTGTGTGTATGGGCAGTGAGAAATCAATCAAGAACACATGTCATTGAGGATACTGTGCTGCCCGTGTAGATCATCGTTTCATTGAAATTGAATGAGCAATCCAGAGAAAAGGACTGTAACTGATAATTGAATCAGCTATAGCCATGAAATCAATTAAGGCCATCACCCCGGTCTTGGAATTGTGAGGTTAATTGGGTTGTGCCAAAGAGATTTGGAGAAATGTCAAAGGCTGAGTATTTGCAAAGATGAGCTTTGTGCTTGTGCCTTCATTTGTTCAGAGCTTGCATCATGCTTTCCATTGCAGTCCTGAGATTTTGAATCACTCAGGTGCAACAGAAGTCTTGACTTCGCATGAAACGACTTTTACTCTTGGTGAAAATGGAAAAAGAAAGAAAAAACCCCCCCCTCAAAACAACAGTTTGCATGCCAGTGCTTTGATCTCTGTTTTTCAGGTCTTCCCAGTTAAGTTTGCTATTCATCGTTCCAGGAACCCACGTTGGCTTTGAATCCTGCAAGCGAGGGACTATCTGAGGGGAAAAAACATCCACATTGATTCGCCCTCACCTTCCTTTTTCTTCACTGTCTGCTTTGTGCGCTTAAACGTCTCCCTTTTGCTCTGTTGAGTCCCATTCAAAGCTAGCCAGCAATGATGAACGCTCCAGTAGTTTGCTGCGCCCTGGCAGAAAGAAGCCTGGAGCTGGAAGGGAAGCAGAACGCCAGGTGGGGGGCTAATGGCCAACGACGCATATTTTCTGTATGTGGAGGGAATGATGTAGTTGGGGGAAGGTGACAAGAAAGGCCTGGAGTCTTAGGACAAAACCATCTGCTTTTGTCACGCTGAGCATCAAAGCCAGGAGGAGCCCTGCAGGAGCTCTCTTTTCAGTTTGGAAGGGTCACATATGGAGCGCTCAAATCTCCAGGAAGGTTCCATGGAGACCTATTGGATTCTCACCGTCTCTGCATGCCTCTGGGCTTTTGAATGCCATAAACTATACAAAAATTCCATTATTTGAGCTGGAAATGCTGATAATAGGAGTTTGTTTGACCTGGGGGTGGGGTTGGAGCACATCCCCACATCTCTTAACTCGAGCTCACATGGAATGGGGTTCATTTTAGTTGGGTGAGCAGAATTAAAAATAAAAAAAAAATGAAATAAATAAAAATGGGTCAGCATGTGGCTTAAAAGAACATGCTCAGAGGGTGATTAATTATTAAAGTGACTAATGCTACATTTGCCTCCAAGCGCCAGTGACTTTAATCCATGGCGGTGGCACAACTTGCAGCATACAGCATCTCCCTCACACACACCCAATCTCGCTCTGTCTCTCTCCTGCCCTCTCTCCATTTCTTATTTGCCGCTCGCTCTCTTATTCACTGAATTCAATTTCAGTTTCAATTAGCGTTATTGGCGTGCGCAAGATACATATTTGTGCTGCCAAAGTTTTCTACCGCCGTGGTGTCAGTGTGTTTCTCTCTCAATTCCCGCCTGTCTCTGCGCTCCCACCTCCTCACCGTGCTTTTGATGAAGCAGCTGACTAACTGCTGCTGCTCTCAAACTGCTGCTATAATTGTGTTAGAGAGACGGGCTGCGAAAATGTGCAATATGTTGTATCATTTATTTCCTAACAAGCCTAACGACACAACAGATCCGTTAGCCGCAAAAGTTGCCAAATGATGTCGGGTTCGGAAAATTGTTATGGAAAAACAAAACCCTTCAGTATGATCTTGATAAGATTGGGTTGACATCATCACAGAGGGGACGCCGTGCAAATCTGTCCTCACCAATTACGCCACCGTCATTTCTTGGTTATTTACCTCACCTGTTCTGCCTCTTTTTCTCTCTCTCTCTCTCTATCTCTTTCTCTCCTTCTGATCCCCACCTACTCATCTACTCTATTCGACTTCCATTTCTGAGTCATTAAGGAGATGGTTTTGGCTAGAGTAAAACATGGCATGGAGAGAGAGAGAGAGAGAAAGAGAGAGAGAGAGAGAAGGAGTGGGTGTCATTAGTTAAATATTATCCAGCCCCTTTCATTACGCCCAGGCTAAAAACAATAGAGCATGTGGAGACAGTCTGCTGCCCAGATCTCAGCAATAACCCACTACCGACCTCATCATCATCTTTCTCTTTCACTCTCTGTCTGTTTATGACAAAGAGCTCTGCCATTAAAAAAAAAAAAAAAAAGGGAAAAAAATCTGAGAAAGAGACTGTGATGTCTGATTAGGTATTCTCTAATACTCTTTTGTAATTATTATTATTATTATTATTTTATTATTATTATGTCAGGCTCAGGTACAATCAAATCTGATTCTAAAATGAAGCATGTCAGCAAATTCCATTCCATCTTATTCCATTTAATCTTCATCACATTGTACGCTCTAACTCGTGTGGTCTTTAAACAACCTGTAAAACCATCGATTTTTGTTAAACGATCATTATTCAAATCAATATTATCAAAAACGTACAGCAAGTATAGTAAGTGGAGTAGTATAATCTTTGCTGAAAAAACAACAACAATAGAAACCATCACAGAAATGCAATGGTTTCCACTACAAATACCATTACGAACTATCAGCTAAGTAAATGTAAAATGGTAAATGTGCACTTATATAGCGCTTTTATCCAAAGCGCTTTACACTGTGTCTCATTCACCCATTCACACACACCAATGGTAGCAGAGCTGCCAAGATAGCTTGCCATCGGGAGCAACTTGGGGTTCAGTGTCTTGCCCAAGGACACTTCGGCATATGGAGTCACCCGGGCCGGGAATCGAACCACCAAGCCTACGATTAGTGGACAACCCGATCTACCAACTGCAAAACAAAACATGCCACCAATATAAGACAGAGACCCACAGGGACCATTACAGTTGCCATTAAAACCTATACAATTATCATTGTAACCATTTAAACCATTGCACATTCTATGAGGGTTTCTATTGTTTTTTTGTTTTTTTGGTTTTTTTTTGGTTCCAGCAGTGTATTAATAACAATAAAAACAGAAAATAAGATTGAAATCACAGTTGCGCATATTTGAAGTCAAATTTTTAAATGTGACTCAAAATATGCAAATGTGGCTTTTTAGCAGCGTATTAGTCCATCAGATGAGTAACAGGTGCATTTATGTACAAAATTCTGCGCTGATCTGGATGTGGAGTTTTTGGCAGATGTGTTTTTCAGATGTTTTTCATTTCTTTTTTTCTTTCTTTCTTTTTTTAGATTGTTACATAATTTCATATGAACACTAAACAAAACAAACAAACAAACAAAAAAACAAAACATCAGATGGTTGTATTTAATATGCTGGTCATCTCTTTCTCAGTGTTATATTCTTACTAGACTTTTTTTTTGTTCAAGATGAAAAGTTGAAACCTATATTTATAAATAAAGCTTTAATTAAATTTGATTATAAATAAGCACATCTACGTAGTTATAATTAGAAACCATATTATTAGATGGGAAATGTTGTTTTCTACCTGATTGTGGACTTTTTTGTTTTACTTATGCTTGCACCCTGTGTTCCCAGGGTTGGCTATGGATCTACCTTGACTCTGACCAGGATCTAGTGCTTATTGAAGATGATGTACATACAGTACCTAACAAAAGTGAGTACACCCCTCACATTTTTGTAAATATTTGATGATATCTTTTCATGTGACAACACTGAAGAAATGACACTTTGCTACAATGTAAAGTAGTGAGTGTACAGCTTGTGTAACAGTGTAAATTTACTGTCCCCTCGAAATAACTCAACACACAGCCATTAATGTCTAAACCGCTGGCAACAAAAGTGAGTACACACCTAAGTGAAAATGTCCAAATTGGGCCCAAAGTGTCAATATTTTGTGTGGTCACCATTATTTTCCAGCATTTCCTTAACCCTCTTGGGCACGGAGTTCACCAGAGCTTCACGGGTTGCCACTGGAGTCCTCTTCCAGTCCTCCATGACGACATCTGGGGGATGTTAGAGACCTTGTGCTCCTCCACCTTCCGTTTTAGGATGCCCCACAGATTCTCATGCATTAAGTTCATCTATAAATGCCAGTATAGAGAATATAAAAATTGTTATACCATACGCTGTATGAAATGTTAGAGATTGGCCGAATATGGAATTTTATTCCACTGATTAGGAGACATCTCAGAAAATGACATGCCAGTCATCCTGAGGTTGAACACAGATGAAACGTGTTGAGTTGCCAGGACAAAACTTGGAATGAAAGGACAAGTTTCTAATTGGAATTTTACACAGGTAGTGCAGCTGATTCTGACACAGACTCGTGCTAGAAACAGGTGATTTCTGAATGCTTTGTAAAGTTTGAAAAAAAAAAAAATTCCCTCTCCTCATAATAGCCGATTAGTGGTTGTAATCTAGAGCCTATTGAAAACTTTCACTTCAGTCCGAATAAAAGAGACTGGGTCAATATTGCTACTTATTATTATTTTTTTAATCCATAAACTTGCAGTTTGGGAAGAATGCAATCTTTATTACAAACTGTGTGGTCCGTTTCTGGAAAATTGCTTTTGGCTTCACAATAACTCCACCAAAAACACAGACCATACACACCCACACCCATGAAGACATGATTCAATAAACAGAACATTCTGTAACAAACACAAGAACATAAAGAAGCTTCAGTCTCCTGTTCTAATGTGCTGTGAGTGATTAGGTACCTATAAAATAAGTACATTAAAACAAGGAATGAGTCACTAAAAGTATTATTTGTAGCTGTAGGTACACTATATCGCCTCCCAGAGGGAAGCTTGTTATATTCACTAAAAACATGATAGGAATGATCTTTCAAAATGTACGCCGCTTTCTGTTTGTTCAAAAACCTCATTCATCATGAATACCCATTTCCATCCATCCATCCATCCGTCCATCTTCTATAACGCTTTATCCTTTTCAGGGTCACGAGGAACCTGGAGCCTATCCCAGGAAGCACCGGGCACAAGGCGGGGTACACCCTGGACAGGGTGCCAATCCATTGCAGGGCCCCATTTCCATTGTTTCTTTATAATTTCATATTGACAAATCTAGATGGGTTATTTTTTCCGATTTCTTAGCCCAATAAAGCTTTTTAAGCTTCAACATTCACAATTCTGTACTTTATAATACCAAGTAAGACAATTTCACTTCCAGGTTTTAACACTATAAAACTGTTTATACTTATGCAAACCACTGTATAGCTGAGGATTTGATTCCTAAAGCTATTGCTGAATGGCCCCCAAAAAGTTACACATTAACTGTTGAGCTAACACTTCTTAAATATGTCATAAAAATAAGGTCAAGTCAATGAATGTGAGGAGAACCTGACATACAAAATTACCAAAATGACCTAACCTACTTACAAAATTCTTATATGTTCATTCATTTAACATATCTATTTCTATACTTTAAATAAAAAACACAGCAAAGCATAAAAAACCCCAATTGGGCTGCTGTTGTGTGAAACACTACTGCACACAATGAGGCAGAAATCCACTGAACTGTAAATACCATGCCCTTCAATTGTTGAAAATGGGGTGTTAAAGGCTCAATGCTGGAAATTGCTCTAGAAATTCAGGAGGCTTCAGTACTTCCTCATCATGGCCAGCACTTTGCACTCATAGCATGAGCAATTTGAAAAAAAAAAAAAAAAGATAGAAGAAAATACATCCTTCCTGGAGAGCAAAAAATTACATATCTTCAAAAACAAGTCACTTTAAAGCTATTTGTTCACAATTACATGGCCAAATCTTTTTGTGCAATTTCTCTATAGATCAAAGATGAGCTTTCTTCTATTTTACCCATTAGACCACTGGAGCTACACTTCTGGTCTCATGGCAACTTGAACCATTACCTTTTGTTCTTTTTTTGTTCTTGCTGCAGGAATAATTCTTAATCGATCTCCATGGTCACTGGTAAAAAAAATGATGGTCAAGGTGAGCACCCAAGTTTGTGTTTATTAAAGTAATGCTTAGAGCTAAATGATATGTAAATCAATAAAGGTTAACCCAGTTAATCCACCAAAGCCTGCATGATTAAATGAGGGCCTGCAGGAGCTTAGCTGCACTTCCTGGATATATATATATATATATATATATATATATATATATATATATATATATATATATATATATATATATATATATATATATATATATATATATATATATATATACTTAGATTAAATGATTCAAACAGTGCGTTTGTAATCAAAGTATGGAAAACAACATGCATATAGCAACTCTGAGTGTCTAAAGAAATAGTCTAAACATTGTCATCAAAACAAGTTTGGAAGATGCAGTCAATTAAAATAGAAAAAGAACTCGACGGTTATTTCTTCTGGCACGGTTTAGAATTTACAGCTTTTACCAACATATGAAGTTTCACACACACACACACACACACACACACACACACACAACATCCAAACAAACAAACAAACAAAAAAATGTGCAACATTTCTGAAATTCTAAAGTTCCAGGGGAGTTTAAAGCTGCTAACATTGGTAACAAGAAAATTCTGGAATGACAGAGCATACATCCATAACTTTACCACAAAAACAGTACTCCGGAGGGCATGGCATGAATGATAATAATAATAATGCTGATGATAATAATAATAACAATAATAATAATAATGTGTAAAATTTTGAACAGGATGATCAGGGAAAATAGTTTTTGTTTTGTTTAAAGATCTTTATTATTATTATTATTATTTAGTACTGCCCTTCAAAAGCAACATAAGATATTGACATGAAGACAAAATAATAACAATTTACACCAATCATCCTTTCCAGAATTCTACACCCCCTGGCTTTTAATGTATCCTGTTGCCTTCTTGTATAAGCTTATACCTGTTTATATAAAATGATCACAAGAACATTGTTGTGTCTGCAGTCCAGTTCATAAAATGCAACGAGGGCTTCTGTTCCGTTACATGACGTGTCAGTATATCCCAGTACTTGCATACTCTTAATACACACTCAAAAGTAAGTACTTTTTCTTCACAAAAAGAATACATACTTTTAATACATAGTATAAGTATACCAGTTGGGCTGCGTGTTAGTTCTGACGGTGTTAGGCCACTGTCACACTGGATATTTGCCGCAATATTTAATTTCCCAGTAATTACATATTTTTAAATATGCATCAAGCAGCATAAAAAACCAGCAAGGCAAAGTTCAGTGTGTAAGCAGATCCACAAAATAAAGATCCCACAGTTCCTGCCTTCTTGTTTCCTATTGACTCACAAGTCTGATGGTCTTGAATTAACATGTTTTAAATGTAAAATTTAGGCTCAGCCAGATAATCTAGCAGCAATAATACAAACTGCATAAAAATAACTGCATAGTGAAGCACATGCCTCTTTCACATCCTGCAAACTTTTCCTTTTCACTGAACTGGATTTTCCAGTGGGTGAATTTTTATTTACATTTAGTCTGGCCACTAGTTTGGCTAACAAAGCAAAAAGGTCGTTTTCAAATGTTTCAACTGGACAAAACTTGTAAGTGCTAAGGCATTAGCCTAATAGGTGTTGGTTAGTTTGAGAATTCATCAGGCTCCACTGCTTCCTTCTCAGAGTCACATACTTTACTGAGCAGTTACTCATCACTATCACCTCCACTTGGTGAGACCCTCATTGGAAGCATGGGTAACCTTTACCTTTCCATGCTGGAGGCATAACTCGCTATCTTCTCAAAGCAGGTATGGCTGGGGCTGGATCTGGTTTACCTGGGGAAGCTCTGTAATGTAATTTTTAAGGTCAATACAACACATATTAAGCTACCGACCTTAAATTGAGGAGTTTCTCCAGGAGTTTTAGAAGTTATCTTTTCACCAAAGCACATCAATTTTGCTTTGTACATGAAGTCTCTTGGGGTGATTAGTAGGTGCTAGAGATAACAGAAAGTCCTTTGTTGCTTACTCCTATTTATATTATAATAGTCTTCAGACTCTAAAAAAGTTAGCAAAGTAATTTTTCTCTAAAAAAAATGCCTTCCAGCAAAAACAGAAGAGCTAGTACTGATAATGATAGATTGCGCAACCTCCAGCCTACATTTTAACCCCAAACTTAACTTTGTATTAACACAACAAGACCTCCTAATAGCAATCAGCAATGTAGCCTATCCTCCAGGCAGTCCTTGTGTTACAAAAAGTGTTAGCAGGATATTGGTTTTTCACTCAGAGTTTAACTCATGTGCAGCATGGTGGCACAGTAGATAGCATCGCTGCCTTTTACAGCTCCAGGATTCTGTGTTTAAGGCTGAACTTAAATTATCGGTGCAGTTACTGTTCATGTACTCCCTGAGTCCATACAGGTTTCCTCTGAGTTCTTTGGTTTCCTTCCACCTCCAAAAATCATGCCTGTAGGTGGATTGGCTAACCTAAAATGGTGACTATGTGTGTGTGTTGCCCTGTGATGGACTGACGTCACATCTACTGTGTACTCCCACTACATGTCTTATAGATGAATGAATGAAAAACTGTGCCAGCTAGCCTAAGCCAGAGAAATGTATAAGTAATATCAACATACGGTATATGCTAGCTTAGCATACAATTAATGACATCTTTGGTTTAGGCTATCTTTGGTATGCTAAAGGAGTTAACCATAGCAACCGACAGACTAGCCTGCATGCAGTTCAGATAGTTGGATTTAACAAGGTAGCAAGCAACAGTTTTTATCTTATAATTCAATCTGGATATACATACAAAAACAAACCCTATTTGCTTAGTAAGGCATTGGTTTTTCTAACACCCTTATTACTGTTTGCATTTACACTTCGACTGTAATGATTTATAATCCCTATAATCTAATGTCAACCAGAAGAGAATGGGTTTTAATTTCAGTGAAATGAAAAAACAAAAAAAAACAAAAAACTTAAAATAAATCCAAAATAAAGGGAGAATGAAGGGTTAAGGTACGTTCACACATACAGTGACTCACAAAGACAAAGCAACCGGAGATGATACATTTTCAGTGAGAGCTGGTGACTTCCGTTGATAGAGACCATTGGCGACTAAATGTGGGCATGTCCAGTGACGCGACAAAACTTTAACTTTATGCAAATACGGAGCAACTTGCTGCAGCAACTACCAGTGGAAGTGAAGACAGTAGAGCACACGTAATCCCTGATCCACCATGCTGCCTGCGAATCCAAATTGTTTTGTGGACCCAGACAGTCCGGTGCTTGCATTTTCACCGCAGATAGATGGCCGCAATGGCAAAGCGCACTCACTGCTTCACCTTCATCTTCATAGGATGTGACGCATATATAAACTGGTGAATTTTATATACAAACAATCTCCCTCCAGAATGTTTTATTTTAAGCGACAAAAGAACTGGTTTCTTGTTAAAAGAGGGATTCTACTTGTGCCACCCATTGATAAATGATATTATAGCAACCAGAAGTTGGAATTACCAACGAGAGATTTCATAGTACAGTGACTGCCAACTTGATAAAATCGCTGCATGTGTGAATGTAGTTTTATATTGCATGGCCTTAGCAAATTGTACTCAACATCAAAAAAAATAAATCCTTCCCACTTGGCAAAACCCTCAGGATGGTGACGTCCAATAAAATAATAAAAATAAAAATTCATTACATGGCCGTAGGTCTGAGTAGATTTTTTGAGTGTTATTTATTTTAATTAAAGTAAAATATTATTAAATGTCACAGTGTTAAATATGAAGATTTGGCCAAGATATGAAGACTGACCCTAAAACAAAACCACTAGCTTAATTTACGAAAACACCAAAACAAATATAAGGGGAATTTCAGCATGCTCCACAGTGGGTGGTAATCACTTTTTCTCCTCAGACTGACATACTGACGAGGTTGGCACTCACTTACTTGTCGAGTTGTTGAGCAGCTAGTGCAATCCTCCACACTTGGCAAAACCCTCAGGATGGTGACCTCCACAAAAAAGAATAATAAAAAAAAAGCTCATTCGAAAAGCATACATGACTTTGGCTCTCTTAGTCCAGAGGCACTTCTCCAGAAAGAAGATATGCTTAAGATGGACCAGTTTTACTTTGAGAAGCTTTGTAATGTCATTTCTAGGTGTGCTGATTCTGATTCTCTCTCTCTCTCTCTCTCTCTCTCTCTCTCTCTCTCTCTCTCTCTCTATCTATCTATATATATATATATATAAATATATATATATACATATATATAAATATATATATGTATATATAATATATATATATATATATATATATATATATATATATATATATATATATATATATATATATATATATATATATATATATATATATATATATATATATATATATATACATATATATGAATATCTATAATTACCTAAAATGATCACAGGTGTAATGAGCATCTTAAAAACTGATGTTCCAGCCTTTCTCAAGAGAGTTGTAGCAAATCTCATTTTCCCAAAACACACAACATTTGCATTTGTGTTGGGAGTCTCTTGAGGTGATAAGCAGCTGCTAGGAATTAGGGAGAGTCAATTTGACTAATCTACTTGTCCTTGATTCATACCATATTAGAATAGTCTTTCGGAAAGCTTTCGTGGTCCCCCCCCCATACTATTCAATTAGTGTGGTTTTACACCAAACTAATTTACAGCTGAGGGTTTAAGATTTAAAAGCACCATGTAGTAATACAGTACATACGGTAACCTTAGTCAGTGTTGGCCAACAAGAAAGTAAATTGCATTGCTTTGGATGTACTTTATTTGAAATCTTATTCAACCTAAATTGGTTTAGCTGGCCATACACCCACATAGACTGGCAAGATGAAATAGCCTCTCTGCCAAATTGCACTCTATTTTGGCTCCATCTGCATCCGGTCGCTAAAATAAAGGTGTCATGGACTATTAATGGAGATTGAATCTCTGATGGATCTCCTAAATACAAAAAGTATTTAACTGGTATTTTTTTGCATTTATTCATTTGGCAGAAGCTTTTATAATGTACATCATTTCCATGCGAGACAATATACATGCACAGAGCTGTGCTAAAGAAGCCCATCTGCTTTAAAAAAAGCTTAAACACTAAACTACCACTGCCCCCATTTCACCTATTCAGATTTGTCAAAACTATGGGTGTAAAAGAAGTAGTCTTTATGTGTCACATAGACATTACAGCACAGTGAAATGATCGTCTTTGCATATTCCAGCTTGTTAGGAAGCTGGGGATGGACACGATGCAGCACCCCTGGAGCAGAAAAGGTTAAGGGCGTTGCTCAAGGTCCCAACAGTGGCAGATTGGCAGTGCTGAGGCTGGGGCTGGAACCCCCAACCTTCTGATCAGTACCCCAGAGCCTTCACTGTTTAGCCAACACTGCCCCAACTTTGGGCCACATTTTGAGTTGCGTTACTCACACATAGAGAGGAGTTAGTACTCAAATTCTGCACTTGGATTTTCATCCAAGTATTCAAAATAATCCTAATATTTATAATTGTTAGTTTGTCAAATTACTTCTGAGCCTGTGAAAATGGAGGGACTCCACAAAAAGGCTGTAATTCCTAAACGGTTAATGCAACCATTTTGTTAAACCTCTTGAATTAAAGCTGAAAGTCAACACTTCAACAAAAAATCTTGAGTGCTTCATTTCAAATCCACCGTGGTGGTGTACAGAGACAAAATTACGAAAATTGTGTTAGTGTCTAAATACTTATACATCTGACTGTATTAGGCTCCTTATTTTAATAAGTGCAATAAATAACTGTGGCTATTGGAACGGTCTACAATCACCATTAAATTTAATTAGACATTATTATATAGACTTACTTCATGTTTATTATTATTATTATTATTATTATTATTATTATTATTATTATTATTATTATTATTGTAACCCCATTCAATTCAAGGGACCAGAGAAGTAGGCTAATAACTGTAAAAGACAAACAACAACAACAACAAAACACTGAGATCTCAGGCTTCTTGCCGTCTCACAGTCTCTTCATTCGTTTGCACACACACACACACACACACACACACACACACACACACACACACATGCATAATCACAAGTAACCTCTTTGTTTGAGTTTGTGTGTGTGTGTGTGTGAGAGAGAGAGAGAGAGAGAGAGAAAGAGAGAGAGAGAGAGAGAGCGAGAGCAATGCACATGCGTGCTTTGAGCCTGGTCTTGCAGTGAACCATTCACTCTCATTTACATAACTTTGATTGCTTAATTTCATGCCTAAAGTATGCTTCTACCTTCTATTTGTGTGTGTGTGTGTGTGTGTGTGTGCTCCTTTTTTTAATTTTATAATAATGTTTTTATAATAGTGTCATCCAAATCCTTGCAAAACTACATGAGTGTGTATGAGTGGAAAAAGATGAATGCCATGTGCACCTGTGTATTTGTTTGTGTGTGTGTGTGTGTGTGAGTGTGTGTGTGTGTGCGTGCCTGTGACTGTGTGCGCACACAAACACTTCAGAGCATGAGGTTTTAATTTTATTTGATTGTGTGTGCCTTCCAGTGTGTTATTACGCAATACAAGGTGTGTGTTTACTGTAATAAGAGTTGTAATGAATGGCATAATCAGTTCACTCTTAACTTCAGCCACAGCTTTAAAAGCGCACAAACTTTCTCCCTCCATTTGTCCTCCAAATGGAAAATCATGCCTGCTTATTTTTATACCTCATTTTTAATTAAAAAATGCCAATCATCCAAGTTGTGTGTGTGTGTGTGTGTGTGTGTGGAGAGAGAGAGAGAGAGAGAGAATGAATGTGTGTGTTTTCCATCCTTAGTGTATTTTATGCTTGAGAAGTGAACCAAGCCAGGTTTTCTCTTCACATTTTATTCAATAAAAACAGCAAGAACACAATCTTAAGAGCTGCTAGTGGGAATGTATAATGAAGTAGTTTGTTCCCTGCTAGTTGAAACACTTTATTTAGCTATTTATATGACCCTTTTCCCCACCACTCAGCCATCATGGCTTTTAATGTTAATAGAAGTCTTTACATACAGCTGGTAAAGTGATATAGAATGTGCTTTGATGAGGCAGGATGCTAGCCAGCATGGGTTTTTGATTATGGCTAGTCCTGGAATTGTGTTCATGACACAGTCTACAGTAGATGTTAAAGTACAGGCAGACAGCGTTATCACCGGCATATTCATCACTGGAGAACAGAGAAATTCAGAAATAATCAGGAACAAAGGTTTAGATTTTAAGACACTACCAAATGATATAGATTGGCATGACTTCATAACAAGACAAAGGAACACCAGGTGATAAGTATACAAAGTAATCAAGAGCTAACAGAAAAAGGTGGACGCAATCGACAAAGAAAGCGAATAACAGGACATGGGTTAGAGCAAAACAGAAAAACAAAACATAAGCACATGCTGTTTGTTGCCATGAGAACAGCAACACAAAGGGGGAGGGGGGGTCTGTAACATGTGATATGTGCTTTGCGGAGTAGCAGGTTGTGTAGGTAATATCTGTCCTGAGCTAAAACCTGAGCCATTATGGACTTTCCCTGTGATGTTTGGGTTGTAACTCATTCACATTTGTAGTCTATTTTACCAAAATAATCATATCACACTTCCATGAAATTTCATTTAGGACATGACTTAACATGATGAATTTGATGGAATGTCCATTTTAGAAATCTGCTTCATTTAATAAAAGAGACTAGTGACAAATCGAGCAGACATTAGCTACTGTCCTGCACTCAGTAGTCTCCGCCTCACATGACTGGATATATGAGCTGATAGAGCAGGTTCAGTCAACTCCCCCGCACAACATAAAGTGTTGCGCAAGCCGATATTCCTGACAACCAATGACTGATCACCATTGTTTCCAACAACCAATTTCTGATGAGTATTGTTCCCAACGAATAATTACTGATCACCAATGTTCCCAAAGACCAATCACTAATGACCATTGTTCTTAATGACCAATCACCATTGATCACACTGATTATCGTTGTTCCCAACGACCATTACATTTACATTACATTTATTCACTTGGCAGACGCTTTTATCCAAAGCGACTTACAAATAAGCAAAGCGATATATCAAGCAGATATATCAATCACCAATCACCGATCAGCATTGTTCTCAAAAACCAATTAATCTATGTGTGTTAGTCTCATTTTAATTGGCACCCCATGATCATTCCACTGAGTGATGAAATTGAAGTAGCACGGCATCTTAAATCACTTTTTCTAAAAATAATTAAAATAATGAACTGTCTGTAATGTCTGTGATTACATTACACATTGGATATATTTCAACTGATTGTACAGGGGAATTATCCCATTTCCTAGGACTACTACACTTTCTCTGAGACTCTGCTCTAGTTTAGATGCTACAGTAGGGTTCATTTCCACAAATCATGTCACAGAGGTGGGAATTCATATAGTAGAGAGTGGGCTTGGTGTTCGTATAATGAAAGGCAATGCAAATGACTCACCAGTTTGAAAATTATATGTTCTGAAAATTCCATTTTCTCTGCATAATTTTGTTAAATTGTGCATGTTGGTTCTTTACACTGCGCACTCAGGAAAGTCGAAAAAGCAGCTTAAACAAGAAGGAACAATGGATTTCCCAAGGAATGTGCACTGAATCCATAATTTCATAGAATAAAATAAAAAATCAGTCCCTCTAATTTATTCTGTTAATATAAGATGACCAAATTTTACAATGAGAAATGTGGACACATTGGGGATTTGGTAAAATATTCTGTAGCCGAGTCTTGTTTTTCCAGAATCTGTGGAATTCTGTATGGCTATGGTTGGAGTTAGGTTTTCTCATAAGGAGTGCTTTGAGGGCTCACAGTTCCTCATGTGTTTCCTCTCATCCAACCAGGTGTTGTTTATTAGAGAAAAGAACTGTTCCAGAGGTGCAGTGATCCTAGGTAAACCTAACACAAGCTAAACAAGGAGGCTATTGTCTTTGAAAAGAATTGGTCTCTGTATGAAGTTATTGAACATTTTCACACATTGTGTTCATTTCCAGGTTTGTTTCAGTGCACGAATGTATTGGGAACACCATCCATTTTGCTTTCATACAGCATTATAAATGAGTTTATGAAATGTCATAGTATACTAAATACTTTATAATGCCTGGCATAATCCTTTAAATGCTTAGAAGTATTAAGAGTTAAAACAGTCCTTAAAATGCTTATGATTTTTTGAGGCTTCTTTGGAAAACTATACAAGACACTTTAACGCATTATGCCAGGTCATTACAGGTTTAAGTAAATGACACGTTTTTATTCAGCTTCGTTTAAATGTAATCGATGCAGATCAGACATGTGATGCAGATACTATACCAGATGCATTTTTGGAAAGAGTCTCCAGTTTCAGTGTTTTGTAACAATCAGGGGTAAAGCTGTACTTTAATGGGAAAGTCTTCAGGACGAAGGATTTGTGGCTATTTGGTAAAATGACAAGATGCATATTTTATTTATTTTTTTGCCTTGTTAACATCAAGAGCGAGAGAGAGAGAGAGAGAGAGAGAGAGAGAGAGAGAGAGAGAGAGAGAGAGAGGCTGATAAGGGAATTACGGCTATAATGGAAGTGATACAGTCATGGACGAAATTATTGGCACCCCTGGAACTTTTCCAGAAAATGCACCATTTCTCCCAGAAAAATGCCTTTTTTCTTCTGCTTTTTTGTGCTGTTCCAATGCACTTTAAAGGCAATAAACATGTGTATACCAAAATATTTGTCATTGCAACACTTTTCTGGGAGAAATGGTGCATTTTCTGGAAAAGTTCTAGGGGTGCTAATAATTTCGTCCATGACTGTAACAGGAAGTGTGTGAGACAGGGGAACACGGCTCTGTAAAGGATGACTCTCACTCATCAAGCATTTGATATAGCATGTATTCAGTGCATGTGCTTCAGTGCACAACCTCTGAGCTTTCTTTTCATTCTTCAAGGTGGTCAAATGTGCTTCTACTTTGAATAATAACAATAGTGACACGAACACTATTACATACATCAATGACGAATACCACCAAGCAGCCATTCTGAAAATCTGTTATTAAAGAAGAAAAGTCCAAAGCTCAATCACAAAGGTCACAACTGTTGACCTTCTGAGTTCAAATACATCATGGATTACAAGTTACACCATAAAGTCTTCAAATGAAGTGGCCTAGGCATTAAAAGGAGTGAGATATGTTACAAACTAAATGAAATTTCCGTGCTTGTGTATTGCTGGCGCCCAGGAAGTAGTGAAAATTAGGAAATTTCTTGGCTTCCTCTGATCTGACAATGTAAAAGTAGGTCTACTGCTTGTACTGTGTTTAATGATGAATGCTTGGTGTCACAGAGGTAATATGCCATGCTTGACATTCACTTGTTCTCATCTCTTTTTCATTTTTCTCCACACAAAACCAAGAACTGACAGAGTTGAAAGAATAAAATCGCTTCAGTCGTTTCAAGCTCCAGTGCACTTTGTCAAAAGGAAATAAGATAGTTCTTTCAGGAACAAATGAAAAAACTCCAAAGCAAGAACTCGTCAATAATCAACAGCTCTTCACATTAGCTTGTAACTGAATAACCTAGCTAGCATTACAAATACAGATTTACTTGAGTACTTTAGCTAGAATAAACAGCTAGCAAGCTAATATAGCCATGAAATAAGATATTCAGCATAGCCAGCTGGCTAATGTTAAACCAAGGTTTTCAATGGAGTAGTGCAAATGATTATTAAAACACTAGCTATCTGGGTATTTATCTACTCTTGCTCAATGAAATAAAGTAATACATAAAATAAGATATTTAATAGCCTGGAGTAGCTAAATAATCTCTAGACATGTCAATTAGACCAAAATGCTCTGATTACGAAAGCTAATTCTGACGGTACTTTTCTATGGACTGGAGACTTGGATTCTTCTCAAGTCGCACAAGAACAAGCTTGAGGTCTTCACATGTGATGTTGACAGAAAATACTTGGAGTTTCTTTGTGGTGTCACCTTTGAAACACGACCATGGGACTAATATGTGAACACCAACCCACGGCCGTGGAAGAAATCCAGAGATGAAGATTGCAATGGTTCCAGGATGAATGCCAGTCGGCTATCAAACATTCTGCTCTGGAAGTAGCAGCCTACACATTGTAAAGTACAAAGATCATGAGCAAAAAAGACATGGACCAAATAAGTTGTAAATGACCAGAGGACTAAAAAAGCCAACCTCAAATAATCCAGGCATGTTGCCCTTGAGCATGGAGAAATACTGGCCAAAATCCAGCAGCACCCACAGACATGCTAGCTTTGGGATCAGCCTCATCCAGATCCTAGCTAAGGACTAAAAGGAGGAAAAAGAAGAAAATGTATGTTTGCTATACATAACAGCTAGCTAGTTCAATATTTTAATGAAAATGTGTTCCTGGGTAGGGTGTGGGGTGGCTCCAGGGTCCCCTGTTCTAACTAGGGCTTCGGTTACTGTCTTTGTAGAATTTCACATGTTCTCCCTGTGTGCTTCCTGTGGGTTCTCCAGTTAATAGCAATCCAGTAGAAGACTATGTTAAGGCTGTATTGTTTGTGCAAGAAAGAACATCTCACCCCACACTTCAATTATCAACCATAAACAGGCTACAAATTAAATTACCATGCTTTTTATGCTGCAATGTTAACAATAAAAGTAAACATACCAGTCAACGATATTATTTACATTTTATTTCGTTTTAAAGAACAACAGAAATAACAATCCAATCTGAAATATTTTCATATTAACAAAGTGTAATTAGCTGCTTTCTTTACCACCCGCTTGCTTTTCCTTATGCTGTGTTCATGGTACCTTGCAAGTTGAAATTTGCAAGTTGTAATAATGTAATTCTCCACCTCTGTATGTACGACGTGTGAAGTGAAAAAACAACAAAGAAACATGTTCCGAGCACGTAAAGCTCATAAAAATCGACTTCAACCATACTTTTACAGTAACAAGCCTGAGTGTCTATTGACGAATTCTACTGTAGTGAACATTCATGCAACATTGTGGATTGTAATTGAGGGTACAGCAACAACTGTGGAAGACAGCGATGTAGTTTAGCTTGCCAGCGGACAATAGCAAGTAGCGTTAGGAACCAGCTAGCCAGCTAAAGTTAGTGACCTCCTTTATGCTAATATTTTGAGATACTGGATTTTTGATTTCCATGAACTTTAAGCTGTACTCATCAATATTAAAACAAAACAAACAAACAAACAAACAAAAAAAGCCTTGATATTTCACTTCATGTTTAATGAATCTAGAGTATATGAAAGTTCCACTTTTTGAATTACAGAAATAAATTAACTT